>JAPEVW010000026.1:1114925-1119764 GCA_027921565.1 Artemia sinica | reverse complement strand
CAAAGGTTTTTTCTACATCAAACGTAAAACGGCCCCACAAATCCTCTTTTGCCTCCCATCTCCCCCTTTCCTCCAAAACCCTCCTTGTCAAAACAAGAAAAATGAAAATTTGTAAAGAGATTTGTTATAGTAAGATATATCTTAAATGGAGAAGTTTTCATTGCCTAGGAATGTCCTAGCTCCATAAACCCCCCTACCCCTGAATATAAGTACCTCCAAAGAAAAACATGGCAAATTTAAATTTGTTCAAAAACTATCGGATAAGACTTGGATATTTAAAATCTTTATGTCAGGAGCTTTCAAATGAGGTGTCGCATGACTATATTCAATTATATTATATTTTTTACTGGTATGGAGGTAGTCAAGAGGTAGACCAAATGAGGTTTTTCACTTTTTGTCAGAGCTTATCAAATAGCACATCATTTGAAAGCTATCCTTCTTCTGAATATGTTTCTAGCGTTGTTTTTTTTACATTAAACCTAAAAAGGCCACACAAATCCTCTTTTGCCTCTCATCTCCCCTTTCCCCTCAAACCCTCCATGTCAAAACAAGAAAAATGAAAATTCCTTAAAAGATTCGTTATAGTAAGATATATCTTAAATGGAGAAGTTTTCCTTGCCTAGGAATGTCCTAGCTTTATAAACCCTCCTATCTCTGAATGTAAGTACCTCCCAAAGAAAAACATGGCAAATGCAAATTTGGCTCAAAAACTATCGCATAAGACTTGGATGTTTGAAATCTTTATGGAAGGAGCTTTCAAATGAGGTGTTGCGCGACTATATTCAATTATATTTTATTTTTTATTGTTATGGAGGTAGTCTAGAGGTAGTCAAATGAGGTTTTTTCACTTTTTGTCAAAGCTTATCAACAGCACATCATTTGAAAGCTATCCTTCTTCTGAACATGTTTCTAGTGTTGTTTTATACATCAAACCTAAAAGGGCCACACAAATTCTTTTTTGTCTCCCATCTCCCCTTTTCCTCTCAAACCCTCCATGTCAAAACAAGAAAAATGAAGATTCGTAAAAGATTTGTTATAGTAACATATATCTTAAATGGAGAAGTTTTCTTGCCTAGGTATGTCCTAGCTCTATAACCCAACCCCCCCCCCCCCCTACCCCTGAATATAAGTACCTCCCAAAGAAAAACATGGCAAATTCAAATTTGGTTCAAAAACTATTGCGTAAGACTTAGATATTTAAAATCTTTATGTCAGGAGCTTTCAAATGAGGTGTGTCGCATGACTATATTCAATTATATTTTATTTTTATCATTATGGAGGTAGTCTAGAGGTTGACCAAATGAGGTTTTTCGCTTTTTGTCAAAGCTTATCAAACAGAACTCATTTGAAAGCTATCCCTCTTCTGAACATATTTCTAGTGTTGTTTTCTGAATCAAACCTAAAAGGGCCACACAAATCCTCTTTTTTCCTCCCATCTCCCCTTTCCTCTCAAACCCCTCCATGTCCAAACCAGGAAAATGAAAATTCGTAGAGATTCCTTATAGTAAGATATATCTTAAATAGAGAAGTTTTTCATTGCCAGGAATGCCCTAGCTCCATAAACCCCCCCCCACCCCTGAATATAAGTACCTCCCAAAGAAAAACATGGCAAATTCAATTTGGTTCAAAAACTATTGGATAAGACTTGAATATTTAAAACCTTTATGTCAGGAGCTTTCAAATGAGGTGTCACATGACTATATTGAATTATATTTTATTTGTACTGTGATGGAGGTAGTCTAGAGGTAGGCCAAATGAGGTCTTTCATTTTTTGTCAAAGCTTATCAAACAGCACATCATTTGGAAGCTATACGTCTTCTGGACATGTTTCTAGCGTTTGTTTTCTACAAAGGACCACACAAATCCTCTTTTGCCTCCCATCTCCCCTTTCCTCTCAAACTCTCCATGTCAAAACAAGAAAAATGAAAATTCGTAAAAAGATTTGTTATAGTAACATATATCTTAAATGGAGAAGTTTTCTTGCCTAGGAATGTCCTAGCTCCATAACCCCCTTCCCCTACCCCTTAATATAAGTACCTCCCAAAGAAAAACATGGAAAATTCAAATTCGGTTCAAAAACTATTTCATGAGACTTAGATATTTAAAATCTTTATGTCAGAAGCTTTCAAATGAGGTGTCGCATGACTACATTCAATTATATTTTTATTTTTTATCGTTATGGAGGTAGTCCTAGAGGTAGGCCAAATGAGGTTTTTTCGCTTTTTGGCAAAGCTTATCAAACAGCACATCATTTGAAGCTATCCTTCTTCTGAACATGTTTCTAGTATTGTTTTCTGAATCAAAGCTAAAAGGGCCACACAAATCCTCTTTTGCCTCCCATCTCCCCTTCCTTTCAAACCCTCCATGTCAAACAAGAAAAATGAAAATTGATAAAGAGATTCGTTATAGTAAGATATATCTTAAATAGAGAAGTTTTCATTGTCCAGGAATGCCCTAGCTCCATAAACCCCCTACCCCTGAATATAAGTACCTCCCAAAGAAAAACATGGCAAATTCAAATTTGGTTCAAAAACTATTGGATAAGACTTGGATATTTAAAATCTTTATGTCAGGAGCTTTCAAATGAGGTGTCGTATGACTATATTCAATTACATTTTATTTTTCTATTATGGAGGTAGTCTAGAGGTAGGCCAAATGAGGTCTTTCATTTATTGTCAAAGCTTATTAAACAGCACATCATTTGAAAGCTATCCTTCTTCTGAACATGTTCCTAGCGTTGTTTTCTACATTAAACCTAAAAGGGCCACACAAAACCATTTTTGCCTCCCATCTCCCCTTTCCTCTCAAACCCTCAATGTCAGAACAAGAAAAATGAAAGTTCGTATAAAGATTTGTTATAGTAACATATATCTTAAATGGAGAAGTTTTCCTTGCCTAGGAATGTCCTAGCTCCATAAACCCCCCTACCCCTGAATATAAGTACCTCCCAAAGAAAAACATGGCAAATTCAAATTTGGTTCAAAAACTATTGCATAAGACTTAGAAATTTAAAATATTTTATGTCAGGACTTTCAAATGAGGGGTCGCATGATAATATTCAATTATATTTTGTTTTTACTGTTATGGAGGTAGTCTAGAGGTAGGCCAAATGAGGTCTTTCATTTTTGTCAAAGCTTATAAAACAGCACATCATTTGAAAAGTATTCTTCTTCTGAACATTTTTCTAGCGTTGTTTTTTACATCAAATCTAAAAGGGCTAGCCAAATCCTCTTTTGCCCCCCCCCATCTCCCCTTTCCTCTCAAACCCTCCATGTCAAAACAAAAAAATGAAAGTTCGTAAAAAGATTTTTTATAGTAACATATATCTTAAATAGAGAGTTTTCATTACCTAGGAATGTCCTAGCTCCATAAACCCCCTACCCCTGAATATAAGTTCCCCCCAAAGAAAAACATGGCAAATCTAAATTTGGTTCAAAAACTATTGCATAAGACTTAGATATTTAAAATCTTAATGTCAGGAGCTTTCAAATGAGGGGTCGCATGACTATATTCAATTATATTTTGTTTTTACTTTTATGGAGGTAGTCTAGAGGTAGGCCAAATGAGGTCTTTCTTTCAACAGCACATTTGAAATATCAAACAGCTTCATTTTTTTTGAACATGTTTTCTGTCAAACTTAAAAGGTCCACACAAATCTTATGCCTCCCAAACAGCACTAAAAAATATCCGTTCTTCGTAAGATATATCTTTGAAAGCTTTATCCTTTTTTCATAAAACATGTTTCTAGTGATAAAATTTGGTTTCCACATGACTATATTCAATTATTTTTGTTTTTAAGGTTAGTTTCTAGAGTTACAAATGAGGTCTTTCATTTTTTGTCAAAGGGCACATCACATCCAAATAGTCGGTTTTTTTTCCTCAAATAAAAGGGCCTCCCATTTGTCCTCCCATCTCCCCTTTCCGCTCAAACCCTCCATTTTAAAAAAGAAAAATGAAAATTCATAAAAAGATCCGTTACAGTAAGATATATCTTAAATGGAGAACTTTTCCTTGCATAGGAATTTCCTAGCTATATAAACCCTCCTACCTCTGAATGTAAGTACCCTCCCAAAGAAAAACATGGTAAATTCAAATTTGGTTCAAAAACTATTGGATAAAACTTGGATATTTAAAATCTTTATGTCAGGAGCTTTCAAATGAGGTGTCGCATGACTATATTCAATTATTTTGTTTTTACTATTATGGAGGTAGTCTAGAGGTAGCCCAAATGAGGTCTATCATTTTTTGTCAAAGCTTATCAAACGGCACATCATTTGAAAGCTATTCTATTCTGGTGTCGGTTTCTAAATCAGACCTAAAAGGGCCACAAATCCTCTTTTGCCTCCCGTCTCCCCTTTCCTCTCAAACCCTCCATGTTAAAACAAGAAAAATGAAAATTCGTAAAAAGATCCTTTACAGTAAGATATATCTTAAATGAAGAAGTTTTCATTACCTAGGATTGTCCTAGCTCCATAACCCCCCCTCCTAACCCTGAATATAAGCACCTCCTAAAGAGAAACATGCAAATTCAAATTTGTTTCAAAAACTATTAGATAAGACTTGGATATTTAAAATCTTTATGTCAGGAGCTTTCAAATGAGGTATTGCATGACTATATTCATTATATTTTGTTTTTTACTGTTAAGGAGGTAGTTAAGAGGTAGACCAAATGAGGGGAGGGGGGGTAAACACCTAGAACCCAACCGTTTGTTCATATCAATTTTCATTCATCCTGTAGACACTTGGCTTTTCACACGTACTTAGCTGTAAACACGTTCATTAATCCCCCGTTTTATTTAAAGAATCTTTTGGTCTCTTCTTTTCAGTCTTCGGGTTTAG
>JAPEVW010000026.1:1064925-1109925 GCA_027921565.1 Artemia sinica | reverse complement strand
TCTCATTGATATTCAGGCATATACAGAATTAGTTCAAAGGAAAGGGTGGGGGTGGCTGTAAAGATCTTTTTCTACATCTACATCAATTAATTGTGAATGTAAGTTCTGTAATAAAAACATAACATTTATTTCTTTTCAACATTATCGTATTTTTTTTTAATCATTTTCAGCATTGTTTCATTTTTTTATTTTCGGTCGAATAGTATAAACGTAAAATCCGAAGGCACATGTTGGGCCTTCCAGTCAGCACACGTAAAAAGAAGAAATCTAATAACGGGTCTTAATTCAAAAAGTACAGTGGGTAACTAGGCTTAATAATCAGAGGCAACGCTGTAGCGTTGCCTATAGTAAAGGCCATACGGCTCCAATGTTTTATATAATTTTTTTTTCCCAGAGGCACTTCATATGGAAGGGGTCGTCGTAAAAACTTCAAAGGGGCTCATTCGATTGGAAATCGAGAGTTCTAGTGTCCTTTTTAATATCGAAAATGATTGGAGGGCAACTAGCCCCCCCCCACCGGCACGCCCATCATTCCCCCAAACACATCCAATCGAAATTTTGAGATACCCATTTTGTGCAGCGTATGTTGATTTTATGATAGAAAATATGTTTTTTGAGGAGACACTCCCCCACAAACCTCAAGGCAAAAGGTTTTAAGTTATACCCTGGGGGCATATAAGGTTTTTTATAGAAGGCGGTGTCGTAGAAACTTCAAAAAAGGCTCATTCGACTTGAAATTCAAAGGGCTAGTGCCCTTTTTTATTAGTCGAAAGTGATTTGAGGGCAACTAACCCCCCTCTCACGCCAACCTTTTTCCCAAACACATCTAATCAAAATTTTGAGACACAGCCATTTTATTAAACGTAGTTTTAAGGTCTGGAAATTAGGTCTTTGAGGATGACAAATCTCCCACAGCCCTCAGGGCAAGGGTTGTAATTTAAGGATTCTCCGAATCCTTCATATTATTTTTTATGGAAGGGATAATCGTATAAACTTTAGAGAGGGCTCATTTGATTGGAAATTGAAAGTATTCCACATAAAGTGCTAGGGGCACTTTATGTGGAAGAGGTGGTCGCATAAACTTTGGAACGGGGTTCATTGAATTACAAATTAAAATTTACAGTGCCCTTACACGAGGGGTGGATCCAGGATTTTTTAGGGGGGGGGGTGCAAAATAGGTTGATCCGATAAACTTGCGTTAGGAATGTTCCATAAACCCCATAACCCTGAAGTACCTCCCAAAGAAAAACATGGCAAATTCAAATTTTGTTCAAAAACTATTGGATAAGACTTGGATATTTAAAATCTTTATGTCAGGAGCTTTCAAATGAGGTCTCGCATGACTATATTCAATTATATTTTTATTTTTTACTGTTAAGGAGGTAGTCTAGAGGTAGCCCAAATGAGGTCTTTCATTTTTGTCAAAGCTTATCTAACAACATATCATTTGAAAGCTATCCTTCTTCTGAACATGTTTCTAGCGTTTTTTTCTACATCAAATGATTCTTTGACTGAATGTTATCTATAGTTAGGCTCTTATACTCCGTTATTGACAAGGATCATTATTTACTTACCATTCATTACTATTAAGAATTTGATTTTTTTTTTTTTTTGCTCCCACCAAACCATATAGGAAAACTATTTGTGGAAAGCTGTTTAGGGGTTACTCAGCTACAATTAGAACTTATACTTTCCTTATTATGGGTCGAAATCTATTGGCAGCAGCCAACAATGGGGCAACAAACATTTTTTCCATGGGTTTTCCCCATTCTGCTCTCTTTCCTTTGGTTTCCCTTATAATTACTTTATAGTCCCAAATTCCAGGGGGGGGCATGCCCCCTGTCCCCCTTGCCGGTTGGCCAAGCATGCTAGATAACAATATTAAAAAATCGTCTTTTTGTAGAGTAATTTTCTGTCAAAACAGCAATCTTTTTCTTTTTTTTAAGATCCTTCTCAGGAATGAATTCACTCTGTACCACAGCAGAAATATATATAACGAACAAAAAGTGAAACGTTTTTGTAAAATTGATACAATATCAAAGCGCGCTAGTTGGTTTTTTTATAAATATTTCTGCTGTACGAAGATTCATTCTTTGCTGGTAAACAGCAATAAAATCATAAACCCAAAGGGAAATCTAGCCTAATTAGTGAAACTTACAAGCAAAAGGATACACACTTGACGGGTGTCATAAATAATTTTTACGTCTAAGAACGTCGTGTAGTGTAATTGCTAAATTTTATCCTAAGCGGCGATCAAATCAAAACTCTAGAGATTGTTTTTTCCATTAAAAGACAATGATACATTTGTTGGAAGTGTGATTAAGATCTTGGCACAGACCGATTTGACAGTTTTGACAAGATTCTATGGTTTCATAAAAGTACACTGAAACACCATGAACTGTATCAGATTCAGGGTGAAGCAGGGGAAACAACCACCCCCCTACCGAGATTTTTCTGGAATCTTCATTTGTTTTTTCTTGTTTTTTACCTTTTTTAAAAATAAACTTGTCAATTTGGTAAATTATTGGCACCCTTGTCACATTGTCCTTTACCCAAGATGTCGCTCTAGATCTGCCTTTCGACACGAGTACCCAAGTAACTAATTTGTTAGATTCTTTAAATTAAATAAAAAAACAAGTTTTTTTTTTAACTTAAAGTAAGGAGCAATATTTAAAACTTAAACGAACAGAAATTATTCCGTATATGAAAGGGGCTGTCCCCTCCTCAACGCCTCGCTGATGCCAATATGCATTCCCAAGTTACCAATTTTACCAAGTTACCATTCCCGTCCCGCGTTGAAAATCTTGAAACTGGTAGCTGGCTGACGTGTTAAATTTTCTGAGAACTTATTACAATAATGTAAACGGTGAACTGATATTTATGAAGGTAGTTATTATTCTCCTTAAATCATATTTCAATGTTTAATAGGTAATGTCGTTGATTTAGCCCGCAAAATATAAATTAAAATGGACAGTAAAATTTTAGGCTATCAGTACCTAATTAACACAATTACGTGGACATCCATTTATCTATTATTGTTCAAAACGGGCTACACGAAGCTGTATAGAAAAGCAAAAATCTCTGTTTATAAGTCAGTGGTATTATGGATCGAATGCCGGAAGAGGGTGGTGTTACAATATTTTAACCCACCTCCCCACAATTTTTTTTACTAGCACCAATTTGTCAAAAAATGTAAGTAAAATGAAATTCCTTCCAAATTTAGCTCCTTGATGATGCCATACAGTTGTGTAGATAATATTACGATTCAATATTGATAACAAATCGGTTGGATAATCTTGAGAGAACAAGGAATTATATCTTTCCAAGTTAAGCCAGTCAAATTGCTGGGAGTAGTCACTTATTTTGTTTGTCTCGCTTTGTCTTTTTTTTTACTTAGTCATGGTTGCAGGGATACAACCATAACTGGCAGTAATACGGTAGTAACTGTAAGTTTAAACACACGGCTCGAGTTTTTTCCCTTAAAACCCACTAATTTATATGGAAGCTAAAATTGTATATTGTTAGATCCATGCAATGTTTCTACTTCCTATTTTTCAGAATTCTAAAAACCCTGGTTATAAAACATTTCCAATACCAAAATCGTTAAGATCCCCCTCCCCAATTTTCTAATTCTTTCCATAGCGTTTTTTTAAGCTATGTAGTTCTAATAGAGCAGTATATACAGTTTAGTCAAAAAGCATGTCTAAACTGTATATACTGCTCTATTAGAAATACAACTTAATTGAGTTTTACATAGGATTATCTATCATTAACAAATTTTGGCTAGAAGTTTATAAATTTATTTTAAAATTTTGCTTGTAATACATCTCATTAGTAGATTTTTTAAAATGAAATTCTTTGAAAAATCTTTGGGCCATCGGCTTGATTTTAGTCCAAAATTGTTCTATGCAATTAAATAATAACAATATATTTCTTGATGAGTGTGTGTACTGCTTACTTGGTGTTGTTACTACTACTTCTACTTAAGTCCCTTGCCACCGTCCTTGAAGGTCGTCTTGGGGCCTCTAAAACGTTTCTTACGTAAAACGACGTTGGATGTGCCTTCTTTATGCTTCACGGTCTTTTGCTAGGCGAAAGAAGGTCCCGAGAGGCGTGAGTAGTGCAAAGTTTTTTCCTTCCACCTTTTTGGGGGACGACCACGAGGACGAGAACCGTGAGTTTTGGCCTTCGAAGGTGATTTTTTGAGGAGGCGTGTATACGGGACCGACTCAAAATGACCAGAAATTTGTACGTGACCGAGCATCGAAGTTGCTGGAGCTGGATCTTCATGAGAATCCAACTGTTTGTTGTACTTAAGGCGCTCGAGAATTCGAAAGCTTTGAGATTTTATCAAGGTAAAGAGTGTGTGTAGCTGGGTAAATTTCAGTGACTTGGTGTTGTGGTAAGTTGTTTTATAGTAGTATATAGTCAAGGCTGTCTTCATGTCCAAGGATTGAAAGGTTTAATTCCCCAAGCGAAATGTTTGTCAGACTCGTAAAACGTAATAAAATGCATAAAAATACATTTTTTGAACGTTTTCTTTAATTTTATATTTTATACCTCCCCCCCGTGACAAAAAAATTACCCCCCCTCCACTGACACCAAAATCTCTTGATACGGCACTAGTATATCTAGTAATAGATTTTCAATTTCTATATTAAGACCGTCATTTTTTTTATTATTAAAATAAACTTTCCGGGGAAAAAATAATTTTTCATATATATATTATACAAAGAAAAGTATAAAGGCCATTTTAAACTTAAGCTTAGGAGATATGAAATACCTGTTAAAATTCCAGACTCAAACGACCAGAAATTACTAGATATATATATATAAGCATATAAATGGAAACCATATATATATAACCAACTGAAATTATATATAAACAATCATAGCAAAAAACATACAACAAGTAATAATATACAACGAATAATATATCTTACAGCGAGGAATGCTTAGATTGAATATGAAATCAAGCTTAAAACGAAAAAGAATAGTTTGCTATTGAAGTATAAATGAAACTTTTATATATATATATATATATATATGAGGACGTCTTAGTTGCACTATAGCAAAAATATGAATATATATATATATATATATATATATATATATATATATATATATATATATATATATATATATATATATTATATATATATATATAATATATATATATATATATATATATATATATATATATATTATGTATTAGGACGTCCTTAGGAGTTGCACTGGGATTTGGTAGCAAAATCACCACGGACGGGGTGAATTTTTACTTACTTTACCTGCACTGATATACCGCATGTCCAGACCCTCTTTCGAACTTTCTAAAACCCCTCCTTGCAAATTATAATGTTGGGGGCAGTGGCGGACCTAGGGGGGAGTCCCCCCATGATTTTTTCTGGTGCCCTCATTCCTTATGTTTTTTTTTTTCTATTTTTCAATCTTTATTAATAAATTTGTCAATTCGGTCAATTATTGGCGCCCTTGTTACATTGACACCCCCCCCCGTCCAAAGATTTTACTTATCTGTACCCTTGTCATAATAGCCCTACCCCTCAAAATTTTGCTCTAGATCCGCCTTTGTTGGGAAAAACACTAAATAGAAGGATTGAATGCACATGGCTCTTTTCTTAGGCAGCTTTTATAGCGATGCTTATGATGGCAAAAATTAGCTATTTTATCGCTGATGTGGCGGTTTATCTTTTAACTTCCCTTGTTGAAATTGTGGGTGTCCCAAGACATTGATAGGCATGTTTGCACACTTACAAAAGCTCATCTAGTAAAAACGTTCTAGCAAATTGTTAATGGCGTGGAGAACTCGTATTGCGCCAAAAAAAAAATGATAAACCTGAATTGGAGGTATTTTCCTACTAATTTTTGCAATACTTTGATGCCAAATATGCATTCCCAAGCTATCCCAAATGTTACCAAGGTTACCATTGCCCTTGTCGAGAAATCTTGAAACTGATTGCTGACGTGTTAAGTTAACTTTTCTGAAAACTTAGTACAATACTATAACGGTGAACTGATATTTATGAAGGTAGTTTATTATTCCTCCACAAATTATATTTCAATGTTTAATAGGGTAGTGTTGTTGATTTAGCCCGAAAATGCAAAATAAAAATAGACGGTAAAATGTTAGGCTATCACTACCTCATTAACACAATTACGTGGACATCCATTTATCTATTATTGTTCGAAACGGCTACACGAAGCCGTATAGAAAGCAAAAATTTATTTTACATGTCAGTGATATTATAGATCGAATGCAGGACGAGGTGTTGTTTTATATATATTTTGACCACCACCCCCCCCCCCCTCAATTTTTTTTACTAGCGAATTCGTCAAAAATGCAAGTAAAATGAATTTCCTTCGAAATTTTAGCTCCTTGATGATGCATACAGTTGTGAAGGTAATATTACGATTCAATTGTGATAACAATTGGTCGGATAGCCAGAAGCGCATCCAGTTTTTTTTTTGTCCGAGAGTGGGTGGGGGGGTACTAATTTTTTTTAGGGGGGGGGGGGCTATATAAAAAAAACTAAAAAAACTCAAAAAACGCATACAAAATTTGTTTATGTCCATTTTTGTTACTTTTTTACGAGTCAAGCAAACATTTCGGGGGGGGGGGGTTCCTCAACCGGAACCCCCCCCCCCCCCCCTGGATACGGCCTTGGATAATCTTGAGAAAACAAGGAATTATTTCTTTTTTAAGTTTAAGCAGTCAAATCGCTGGGGAGCAGTCACTTATTTTGTTTTGTCTCGCTTTCTTTTTTTTTTTACTTAGTCATGTGTTGCAAGATACAGTACGTAACTGGCAGAATATATAGTAACTTTAAGTTTAAAACACACGGCTCGAACCCTTAAAACCACTAATTTTATATGGAAGTTAAAAACTGTATATTGTTAGATCTATGCTATGTTTTCCACTTCCCTCCTGTTTTTCAGAATTCTAGAACCCTGGTTATAAAACACGATTTCCAATACCAAAATCGTTAAGATACCCCCCCCTCTCCCAATTTTCTAAATTCTTTCCATGTCGTTTTCTTGCCATTTCCATAAGTCCATTTGCTATACTGACTTTAAGGCCAATTATTCAAGAACGCTTATTTTCAAACTGAAGACCAGTTACATTTTTCTATTGTCTCTCTTTAAAACGTTTTAAACATTTTGTTTTTTCATTCACAACTTCTGAGTCTTAAGCTTGTACTTGAATTAATAGATTTTGGAGAACCTTGTGTGGTATATAGTCTCTGCACGTTTTGCACACCAATTAATATCACATGGGCCAAAATACTAACTCCCATTTTTTAAAGGGAAAGAGAAGATTTATTACGCAAATCAACACAGTATCGTAGAGTAATTATAGGGTATTTTGAACGGTTCGGAGTATGGTTTCAAAATCGGGTTGAAAGCTTTCTTAAACAAAACATCCTGTCTGTAATTCTAAACCCGAAGACTGAAAAAGAGAGACCAAAAGATTCTTTAATAAAACGGGGTGACTAATGAACGTGTTTTACAGCTAAGTACTTGTGAACTTTCGACCAAGTGTCTACAGGGATGAGAGATAAAAATTGATATGAAACAACGTTTGGGTTCTAGGTGTTTACCCCCCCTGCCCCGGCCCTCATTTGGTCTATCTCTTAACTACCTCCTTAACAGTAAAAAACAAATATAATTGAATATAGGTCATGCAACACCTCATTTGAAAGCTCCTGACATAAAGAGATTTTAAATATCCAAGTCTTAGCTAATAGTTTTTTGAATCAAATTTGAATTTGCCACGTTTCTCTTTAGGAGGTACTTATATTCAGGGTTAGGAGGGGGGTTTATGGAACTAGGACAATCCTAGGTAATGAAAACTTCTTCATTTAAGATATATCTTACTGTAACGGATCTTTTTACGAATTTTCATTTTTCTTGTTTTAACATTGAGGGTTTGAGGGGAAAGGGAGATGGGAGCGGAATGAGGATTTGTGTGACCCTTTTAGAATTTTGATGTGGAAACCGACACTAGAAAAACATGTTCAGAAGAAGGATAGCTTTTCAAATGATGTGCTGTTTGATAAGCTTCGACAAAAAATGAAAAGACCTCATTTGGCCTACTTCTAGACTACCTCCATAACAGTAAAAAACAAAATATAATTGAATATAGTCATGCGACCCCTCATTTGAAAGCTCCTGACATTAAGATTTTAAATATCTAAGTCTTATGCAATAGTTTTTGAACCAAATTTAGATTTGCCATGTTTTTCTTTGGGGAACTTATATTCAGGGATAGGGGGTTTATGGAGCTATGACAATCCTAGGTATAAAAACTCCATTTAAGATATATCTTACTATAACGAATCTCTTTACAGTTTTCATTTTTCTTGTTTTGGACATAGAGAGGGTTTGAGAGGAAAGGGGAGATGGGGGGGGGCAAAAGAGGATTTGGCTAGCCCTTTTAGATTTGATGTAAAAAACAACGCTAGAAAAATGTTTCAGAAGAAGAATACTTTTCAAATGATGTGCTGTTTTTATAAGCTTTGACAAAAATGAAAGACCTCATTTGGCCTACCTCTAGACTACCTCCATAACAGTAAAAGCAAAAAATATAATTGAATATTGTCATGCGACCCCTCATTTGAAAGCCCCTGACATAAAGATTTTAATTTCTAAGTCTTATGCAATAGTTTTTGATCAAAATTTGAATTTGCCATGTTTTTTCTTTGGGAGGTACTTATATTCAGGGTAGGGGGGCTGGGTTGGAGCTAGGACATTAGGACATTCCTAGGCAAGGAAAACTTCTCCATTTAAGATATATGTTACTATAAAAAATCTTTTTACGAACTTTCATTTTTTTTGTTTTGACCTGGAGGGTTTGAGAGGAAAGGGGAGATGGGAGGCAAAAATGGTTTTATGTGGCCCTTTTAGGTTTAATGTAGAAAAAAACGTAGGAACATGTTCAGAAGAAAGATAGCTTTCAAATGATGTGCTGTTTTGATAAGCTTTGACAATAAATGAAAGACCTCATTTGGCCTACCTCTAGACTACCTCCATAACAGAAAAATAATTGTAATTGAATATAGTCATACGACACCTCATTTGAAAGCTCCTGACATAAAGATTTTAAATATCTAAGTCTTACGAAATATTTTTTGAACAAATTTGGATTTTCCATGTTTTTTTCTTTGGGAGGTACTTATATTCAGGGGTAGGGGGGGGGGGGGTGTTATTGAGCAAGGACATTCCTAGGCAAGAAAACTTCTCCATTTAAGATATATGTTACTAGATAACAAATCTTTTTACGATTTTTCATTTTTCTTGTTTTGACATGGAGAGTTTGAGAGGAAAGGGAGATGGGAGGCAAAAGAGGATTTATGTGGTCTTTTTAGGTTTAATGTAGAAGACAACGCTAGAAACATGTCCAGAGACGCATAGCTTCCAAATGATGTGCTGTTTGATAAGCTTTGACAAAAAATGAAAGACCTCATTTGGCCTACCTCTAGACTACCTCCATAACAGTACAAATAAAATATAATTGAATATAGTCATGCGATACCTCCTTTGAAAGCTCCTGACATAAAGGGTTTAAATATTCAAGTCTTATATCCAATAGTTTTTTGAACCAAATTTGGATTTGCCATGTTGTTTCTTTGGGAGGTACTTATATTCAGGGGTGGGGGGTTTATGGAGCTAGGGCATTCCTGGCAATGAAAACTTCTCTATTTAATATATATCTTACTATAACGAATCTATTTACAATTTTCATTTTTCTTGTTTTTCGACATAGAGGGGTTTGAGAGGAAAGGGGAGATGGAGGCGAAAAGGATTTTTGTGGCCCTTTTAGGTTTGATTCAGAAACAACACTAGAACAATGTTCAGAAGAGGATAGCTTTCAAACGATGTGCTGTTTGATAAGCTTTGGCGAAAAGCGAAAAACCTCATTTGGTCTAACCTCTAGACTACCTCCATACCAATAAAATAAAATATAATTGAATATAGTCATGCGACACCTTATTTTGAAAGCTCCTGACATAAAGATTTTAAATATCTAAGTCTTATGCTATATAGTTTTTGAACCAAATTTGAAATTTGCCATGTTTTTCTTTGGAGGTACTTATATTCAGGGGTAGGGGGGAGGGTATGGAGCTAGTGGACATTCCTAGGGAAGGAAAACTTCTCCATTTAAGATATATGTTACTATAACAAATCCTTTTTTACAAATTTTCATTTTTCTTGTTTTGACATGGAGGGGGTTTTGAGAGGAAAGGGGAGATGGAGGCAAAAAAGAATTTGTGTGGCCCTTTTAGGTTTGATGTAGAAAACAACACTAGAAACATGTTTCAGAAGAAGGATAGCTTTCAAATGATGTGCTGTTTGATAAGCTTTGACAAAAAGTGAAATACCTCATTTGGACTACCTCCGTAACTATAAAAAATAAAAATATAATTGAATATAGTCGTGCAACACCTCATTTGAAAGCTCCTGCCATAAAGATTTCAAACATCCAAGTCTTATGCAATAGTTTTTTTTAGCCAAATTTGAATTTGCCATGTTTTTTCTTTAGGAGGTACTTACATTCAGATGTAGAAGGGTTTATAAAGCTAGGACATTCCTAGGCAAGGAAAACTTCTCCCTTTAAGATATATCTTACTACAACGAATCTTCTAACGCATTTTCATTTTTTCTTGTTTTGACATGGAGGGTTTGAGGGGAAAGGGGAGATGAGAGGCAAAGAGGATTTGTGTGGCCTTTTTAGGTTTAATGTAGAAAACAACGCTAGAAACGTATTCAGTAAGAAGGATAGCTTTCAAATGATGTGCTGTTTTGATAAGCTGATAAGCTCTGACAAAAAGTGAAAAACCTCATTTGGTCTACCTCTTGACTACCTCCATACCAGTAAAAATATAATATAACAGAATACAGTCAAGCAACACCTCATTTGAAAGCTCCTGACACAAATATTTTAAATATCCAAGTCTTATCCAATAGTGTTTTGAACCAAATTTAAATTTGCCATGTTTTTCTTTGGGAGGTACTTATATTCAGGAGGGTAGGGGGGTTTAACGAGCTAGGACATTCCTAGGGGAAGAAACCTTCTCCATTTAAGGTATACCTTTATGATAAAGAATCTATTTACGAATTTTCATTTTTCTTGTTGACAAGGGGGTGTTTGAGAGGAAAGGGAGATGAAAGGCAAAAGAGGATTTGTGTGGCCCTTTTAGGTTAATGTAGAACACAATGCTAAAAACATATTCAGAAGAAGGATAGCTTTCAAATGATGTGCTGTTTGATAAGCTTTGACAAAAGCGAAAAACCTCATTTGGTCTACCTCTAGACTACCTCCATAACAATAAAAAATAAAATATAATTGAATATGGTCATGCGACACCTCATTTGAAAGCTCCTGACATAAAGATTTTAAATATCTAAGTCTTTATGCTATAGTTTTTAAACCAAATTTGAATTTGCTATGTTTTTCTTTGGGAGGTACTTATATTCAGGAGTGGGGGGGGGTTATGGAGCTAGGACATTCCTAGGGCAAGGAAAACTTCTCCATTTAAGATATATGTTACTATAACAAATCTTTTTACGAATTTTCATTTTTTCTTGTTTTGACATGGAGGGTTTGAGAGGAAAGAAGAGATGGGAGGCAAAAAAGAATTTGTGTGGCCCTTTTAGGTTTGATGTAGAAAACAACACTAGAAACATGTTCAGAAGAAGGATAGCTTTCAAATGATGTGCTGTTTGATAAGCTTTGACAAAAAGTGAAAACCCCCATTTGGACTACCTCTAGACTACCTCCATAACAATAAAAAAATAAAATAAAATTGAATATAGTCATGCGAACACCTCATTTGATAGCTCCTGACATAAAGATTTTAAATATCCAAGTCTTATCCAATAGTTTTTTGAACCAAATTTAATTTGCCATGTTTTCTTTGGGAGGTACTTATATTCAGGGGTAGGGGGTTTTATGGAGCTAGGGCTTCCTAGGGAAGGAAACCTTCTCCATTTAAGGTATACTTGCTATAAAGAATCTATTTACGAATTTTCATTTTTTGTTGTTTTGACATGGAGGGTTTGGAGAGGAAATGGGAGATGAAAGGCAAAAGAGGATTTTTTTGTGGCCTTTTTTTAAGTTTAATGTAGGACAATGCTAGAAACATATTCAGAAGAAGGATAGCTTTCAAATGATGTGTCTGTTTGATAAGCTTTGACAAAAATGAAAAGACCTCATTTGGCCTACCTCTAGACTACTAATTAATCTGTACCAGTATATCAGATTAACTAAATATAAATTGTATGAATATATCTGTATTAATAATATATTTAACACCTAATATTTGATAGCTCCTGAACATAAGACTATTTTAAATATAATATCTTATAATAGTTTTTATAAATCAAACATTTAAATTTGCCATGTTAGTTATTGGATGGTATCCTAAGTATAATCTAATGGTACTATAATTATTTAATAATAATACCCCTTTTTTATGGATGTAGGACATTCCTATATAATTTAAATATCTTCTCCATTTAATATATTTATATTACTTGATATATTTAATTAATCTCCTATTTACGATATATTTCATTTATAATCTTTTTTGTGCACCTAAAGGAGATATATTTATTGAGACGGATAAGAGGAGATAATCCTTATTATAGATATACTGGGGGCATATTTATTAAAGTTTGACTAGACTAATAGACCTAAATAACTATAATATATAAGTCTAAACCTTATATATCTAATATTAAATAACTTATTATATATAGGCTAATTAGATGATAGAATTTATCTGTATGCTATATATACTATAAATATTCAGCCTAACTCTAATATATAGATATTTTAAAATTGCCTAATATAATTTAGTGATACAATATATTATAAACTTAATAGTACTATTTGATAAGATTTATCATTATATCTAGACTATATTTACTATTATATATACATATACTACCTATTATATCGAATTAATATACTAATATATATTATAGCCAGAGATAATTTATAATTTCAATACATATTATATTTATCTTATATATCTATAGTATCTAAAGCTATAGTATACTTTAACTTATATTAAAATTTACTTATTTGCATATATAACTTTTAGTATATGGGAGCTGGTAATATAAGTTTTAGGAATATAAATAAATAGTTTATTACTAATATTTATATTAGACTATTAGGTAATCTATATTTGCTATAGTCCATAAATAGGTATAGATCTAATAAATAGATATTATATACTAAATATTTAATTATAATTATATAATATATTAAACTAATTAATATAATTTAATTATAGGATATATCTTATATTATATATGACCGTAGAAAGAAAACTATGGGCAGGCAAAAACAAAAAATTTGTGTATGCATACTCATTATGCTTTGTACTAATAATAACCTACTATCTAACATAGATTTATAAAGGTAGACAAGCAAATTAGGCACCATTTAACTATGCCTATAGTCTAGCTTATGCTGAATACGACTATATATAAATTATATATTTCTGATTGGAAACCAATTTGTCTAACTTTTCATACCATACTAGTACTAACTCCATATACATATAAAAATAAAAATAGTATATGATTGCATATATAGATCAATTGCACTAGACCTATTATATTGAATACTACCTCGACACTATATAGCATTTTAAATAAAGATTATTATCCAATAGTAGACGTAATGAACTAATTAAGATTTGCCATAAATATACTTTGGAGGTACTTATATTTCAGGTATAGGGGGGACTTTTATACTAAATATATCATTTCTGCTAGAGAACTGAATGGAAATTAACTAGATCATTCAATGCATATTAAGGACATTATACCAATTTTAAATATAATAGAATCTATTTAGTAATTTTCATATTTATGTTGGAGATATGACATGGAGGGTCTATGATAGACTTATAGATATTATATATATATATTACTAGGGATATGAAGGCACATTACCAGAATGGCCTATCGGGTGGCCCTTTGATAAGTATATTAATTTGTATAGGGACATATTATCGAAACTATATAGTTTGTAACTAAGTTATGATGTATTTAGAAGGATTAATTCTATACTAAAATGAAGATGTTGATTTGATAATATTTTAGGCCAGATTTAGGCCTATGTAAAAACTATCAAAACTACTTTTATATTTAGTTGAGCTGCCTGTAACAGTAAAGATAAAATATAATTGTTGATATATAGTCATGCGACCCTCATTTGATAGCTCCTGACATAAAGATTTTAATATCTTCCAAGTCTTATCCATAGTTTTTTGAACGCAAATTTAAATTTGCCATGTTGTTTCTTTGGGAGGTATATATTCCAGGGTTGGGGGTTTTATGGAGCTAGGACATTCCTAAGGCAGTGAAAAACTTCTCCATTTTAAGATATATCCTATAACAAATCTCTTTAACGAATTTTCATTTTTCTTGTTTTGACAAGGAGGGTTTTGGAGGGAAAGGGGAGATGGGAGGGCAAAAGAGGATCTGTGGGGCAACTTTTAGGTTTGATGTAGAAAATAACCTTTGAAACAAATGTACTTAGAAGATAAATATAGCTTTTAAATGAATGTGCTGATTGATAGCTTTTGAATAACAAATGAGGCAACAAAATTGGTTTGCCTCCCACCTCAATAGGACTAACAGTCAAAATCAATATTTTTTGATATAGTCAAATGAAACACCTCATTTGAAAAGCTCCTGACAAAGTAATTCCAAATAACAATCAAATTCTATGAAAAAAAAATATTTTAGCCATTAATTTAAGTCCACACTTATATTTGTAACTTTTAAGTAAAATATCAAAAACAGCAACAAAAAAATTCATCAAAAAACTTAGTATCAGTTGACGAGCTGCAAGTATCAGCAGTTTTTTTAAAGGATAGTTTTGGTTTATTTCAGAGCTATAGGGTAAGCAATTTTAGGTCAGGAGATAAACCCGGAGATGGGAGCCAGGAGATAACTTCATCCTGGTATCATATTAGGCTATTGAGTTAGGAATAAAGTAACATACACCATTTGGTTGCCTCTTTTTTATGCTGATTACGAATATAATAATAATTTCTATTGGAAATGACTTTTAGCTCCCCCTATATATGCCAATTCAGGGTATAATTTCTACATTATGGGGGTAAAGTTTAAAACTTACCTCCCATTTACATCAGAAATAAAACTTTGCCCCCACCCCCCTAATTTAGAAATATATACCCTGAAAATTGGCATATATAGGGGGGAGGGGCTAAAATTCATTTCTGATAGAAATGATTGTTTATAGGCTAATCATAATCAGCATAAAAAAAGACATCAAATGGTATATTCACTTTATTTTTGAAACTCAATAGGCTAATATGATTTGGTATACCAATGCCTATCGCTCTGACTATATCTGGGACCATTTGGGAAGGGATACATTTTCAAAAAAGTTGGCCTAATCATGATATTTAGAAAAAAAAACTAAAATGAAGATTTATTTTCATTACTTTTAGGCCATTTATAGGCCTATGTAAGTTTTTCATTGTTCATATTATTGATTTATGAATAAAGTAAATATATATCACTTTGATGCTTTCCTTTATGCTCTTTCCAAATATACTAGCCTAATCATTTTTGTCAGAAATAAATTTTACCCCCACCTCTATAGCCTATATACCAATTCAGGGTATATATTTGCACATTAGGTGGAGAGGGGAGTTTAAACTTACCTCTCATTTACATCAGAAATAAAAGTTACCCTGCTAATGTGCAAGTATATAACCTGAATTGGTATGTATAGTGGTGGGAGTAAAATTCATTTCCAACAGAAATGATTATTATATTTGGAAAGAGCATACAAAAAGGCATCAAGAGGTATGTTTACTTTATTTGTAAATCAATAGTACTAACAAACAAAAAAATTTACCCATTCTTATAAGAATATTTGGTTAATAATTAGGGCCATTTTTTTCACTCATCAATGTGCTAAGATCTTATGTCATTTGTCAGAAAATGCTTAAAAGTGAAATCTTTGAACAAAGATCTTACATCTTTGGTTTTTTTTGTGCAAACCTCTTTCATCATTCTGCTCTGATCAGTGGTCCCTGAGAACAATGATGAATTGATGACCCTTAAACACTTTTGGTAAAATTCTACTTTAGCTACTTTTGGCTATCTTGGAAAGGGGTTAGGTTAGGAAAATGAAACTTTCAAGGGATTGATCAACAGGCTAAAGTATGTCCTGGGAAAGGTATTTTACCCCTTCTCCCTCTAGAGGGTCTTGAAATTTGCCTACATGACCGGTCTATGCCTGTTGAAATTTTTGACAAAACAACATTTTTACCTTAATTTTTCTGGCATCCATTTCTTTTTCTCTGGCTTCAGTTCTGAGAATGCAGTTCCTTTTATTTGAGTAGAATTTTAAGCCATATCAATGTTTTTTTTTTTTTTTTTTTCAAAATTTAGGAAATGTATTTGCATATCTTTAAACATTATAAATTGGGATTGAGCAAAGTTGTGAACCTGTAAATAAAAATTTTGTTCTACTTGATTTAAGCATGAGGTCTATTTTGCAAGTCTTCACTTTCATAACACAAAGTTTTTTAAGGTCATCAAAGGTCAAGACACTCTAGAGGGAGAAGGAGTGGAGGTAGGTACTGTAGAAAATCTTGATGTTTATTTATTTGAAATAGAAAACCCAGGTCACCTAGAAACAGAAAGGTAAGAATATTACATCCTTCCTCCTTTCCAAACTAGCGAGCTGGTACAAAACATAATAAACACAAATTCCACTTTTAAACACTAAACACACTGCCATAATACATTACTATATTTCTTTATGAGGAGGCACTAGGCTTGCTCCCTTTTTTTTTTTTTTTTTTTTTTTTTTTTTTTTTTTTTTTTTTTTTTTTTTTTTTTTTTTTACAAAATTCAAAATTCACTTCACTTTTGAAACAGGGGGGTGGTGGTATTCCTTTCAGGTTAAGCCTCTGGACTGGATTCACAGTGCAACCGGTGCGGGTTATGTAGGGGGTATTATGGAGTTCTGTATGGGTCACGTGACTGGTGCTTGGTACAGGTATGGGCCTGTTAAATGTTGGGCTATGAATGCGAGTAAAGGGTTTCAGATGGTTTTTTTTCATCTGGTGTTCTAGGGATGGGGGTAGGCATTGTTTCTGATAGACTCAGTGGTGTGGTTGGAGTATCTGTATGGGGAATCTCTTCAGTTGTGGTGGCATCTGGTGACTGAGGTTGCTGACAGACTATCTTTATGTGGTGCTGTTCCTTCTGTAGGTTGCTCTGTCATTTGTCTTGACTATGTAGGATCTGGGATTCACATCTGCTCTTTTGACAATGCCCGCCTGCCAGAGTTTGCTGTAGATTTGGGCCTGTACAGGTTGTCCAATTTGTAGGGGTTTCAGTTGCTTTGACTGTCGATCATAGTACTTGCTCTGGCGTGACTGTTGCTTCATTTGATTCTGTCGAAATTGCTTGTGGTGAATGGTCTTTGGTGCAAGCAATTCTTTGGTGCATGGGACTATTGATCTGAGATTTCTGCTCATTAGCAATTGTGATGGGGAGGCCAGACCATCAACTGGGGTGTTCCTGTACTCTAGCAACGCCAGCTCAAAAATCATTTCCAGCAATATCAGTTTTACTCAGGATATCTTTAACCGTCTGTACGGACCTTTCTGCCAATCCGTTTGATTGGGGGAAATGTGGTGAGGATGTGGTGTGGGATATTTCCCAATCCAATATGAATTTTTGGAAGACAGATGATGTAAATTGTGGGGCCGTTGTCGGTAATGAGCATACGAGGAATTCCATAACGAGCAAAGTGCTTTTTCAGGTATGGAATTATTTGGTGAGCATATGTACTGCTTCCCAATCTATCGACTTCGAAAAATCGACTGTAATAGTCAACAGTAATGAGGAAGTATTCTCTGTTTTTGTAAAAGAGGTTGCAACCAATTTTTTCCCATGGTAAGTCAGGGATGTCATGTGGCCTCAAGGGCTCTTTCTGGTTAGAGTTCTGGAGTCTGGTGCATGCATAGCAGTGTTTGATATGTTCCTCAATATCTTTTGTCATCCTTGGCCAAAAAATGACTGAGCGAGCACGCTGTTTAGTTTTTTTTCAATACCCAGATGTGATGCGTGTATGCAGTTAAGGATATCTATGCGGGAGTTTTTGGGTATGACCAGGCAATCTCCTTTTAGTATAATTTGGTCTATGACCGTTAGGTCATGCTGGACATTCCAGAATGGGGTGAGAATTGCTGGGAGGTTTCTTCTGGATGCTGGCCAACCACTTTTGATTGTCTTAGCCAGCTCAACCAATTGAGTGTCAGCTGTTGTCTCTTGTTTGAGCTTTTTAAGTCTGTCATTGCTGATTGGTTGGATTGACATTACAGAATGCACACATATGATTTGATCTCTTTTTGCATCTCTCCATCCTCTTCAGGGAGATGCATGCGTGACAGGGCATCGGCAACTGGAATCTCTTTGCCTGGGTGGAATGTTATGGTGAAGTTGTATGGTTGGATTCTCAGTAGCATCCGCTGGAGTCTTGGTGACGACTTTGATATTGGGGCGATTCAGGATCACTTGGAGAGGCTTGTGATCCAATATGATTATGAACTTCTGGCCATAGAGGTATTGGTGGTAGTGTATGCAGGCAAAGAGAATAGCATATAGTTCCTTTTCTATCTGCGAGTAGTTCTGTTTGGTGGTGTTCAAGATCGTGATGCAAAGGAGATTGACTTCCCATTTTGAATAAGGGTGGCTCCTAGGCCAAACTTCGAAGCGTCAACTTGTAGTTCAATGTTCCCTGCTTTTGGATTGAAAAATGTCAATGAGCTGCAAATGGATTCTTTGATGTTGTTCAATGCTATATTGTGTTGTGGCTCCCACTTGAGCTGTCGCTGTTTTGCCAGGTTGCGTAGGGGCTGATTTAGTGATGCTAGATTGGGAATGTACCTTGCTAGGTAGTTCATCATTCCCAGTATGGTCTGTAGTTCATCCTTGGTAGATGGGGGTCTCATTTCTTTCAGTGCACGGACCTTTCGTGGGTCTGGGTGGATACCAGCTTTTGATATTATGTGTCCAAAGTGATATGCTGTCGCACCCAAACACACACTTTTTTTTAGGTTGAATTTCACAGTCCTTTCACGTGCTCTGATTAGTGCACTGCGAACATTTGCATTGTGCTCCTCTATGGTTTCCCCACATATAATGATGTCATCGACTATGACGGAAAAACCTTTAATGCCTTCAAATGCCTCTTCCATACAGCGTTGAAATTCATCCTGCACTGAAATCAACCCAAACGGCATGCGTTTGAACATGTATCGGCTGTATGGAGTGTTAAATGTTGTTAGATGAGATGATTCATTGTCAAGGACGAGAGACCAATATCCGTGACAGGCGTCCAGCTTGGTGAAAAATTTAGCTCTGGAGTGTTTTAGTATTGCTTCGTCAAATGTGGGCATTGGGTGGTGGGGTCTTTTGATGGCCTTGTTCAGGTCCTGTGGGTCAATGCAGACCCAGAGGCTTTTGTCAGGCTTTTCGACCACAACTGCAGCATTTACCCAATCTGTGGGGTAAGTAACCTTTTTGATGACCCCAAGTGCCTCCATCCTGTCTAGTTCCTTCTTGAACCTGTTTTGGAGAGATATTGGGATGCGTCTGGCTGGTACAGCCTTAGGTTTGGTTCCTTCTTTGAGTGTTATGTGACACTCACCTTTGAGCTGTCCTATACCTTGAAATACGTCTTTGAATTCCTCGATGAATGGGTTTGGTTTTGTCACAGTAAGTATCAGCTTAATTATTTTAGTTTCTTGCTGGTTTCGAAGCCTAAGATTGGGATGGGGGCATCTTTCCTATGAAGATGTTCAGGGGCTGTGTCTCAGTGCATCCGTTGGTATATGCACAGTTAAGACTGCAAACACCAAGCGTTGGATCTTCTGTCCTCCGAAATTAGTAAGAATTTGTAGTGTCTTATTGACTTTGGGCCTTGGTTTAAGGGTATTAAAAAAAATGTTTCAGGTATGATGTTGGCCTGTGCACCCGTGTCAATTTTGAAAGTGATACTGATGGGTTCTTTGATTATGAGCTTCACATATGGTTGATCATCCCCTTTGTTCATGTTTATGGTGTCAATGAAAGAGCTCATCATTGCTGTCTGGTTGATGCTCGTTTGTTTGATGTTGTTGATTTATTACGTTCACCACCTTTTTGCTGCTTTTGCAAACCTTTGCAAAATGGTTTAGTTTTTCACAGTTACTGCTATTTTTCCTTTTGTGGGGCATTTGTGGGAAGGTCAATAATCCCCTCCACAGAAATAGCATTGTCTTACAGATGGGGCATGTTTGATTTCTTTGCCCTCCTGACAAAATCCACTTCATGCTTTATGCATGTTTCTTGATAAGCTTGGCTGCCACAAGTATCAGGCTTTGACATTGTCCTGAGCTGCACCCCGGTTTCTATATGTGTTCCCACTATAGTAATTGCTTGTGACAGAGTTAGATTGGAACCTGCTTGGAGGAGTTTCTCTCTGACTTTTGCTGAAGAGATGCCACATACAAGTCGGTCTCTTACCATTTCATCTCTCATGGCTGTTGTGGAATATGCACATTCACGAGCCAAAAGATTCAGATCAGTTAAGTATTGATCCACTGGTTCACCATCTCGTTGATCACCTTTATGAAAGAGATATCTTTGAAACACTGTATTGCACTGAGGGAGGAAATATTCACTGAACTTGTCCATGTACGGTTGAACTTTGTCCTGTTCATCAGCTGTAATTGTAAAGGTACTAAAAATGTCTCGCCCTTTATCTCCAAGCCAGATCAGAGGAAGGCGCATTGCACTTTTTCTGTCTTTCCGCTAAGGGGTCCTTGGAACATCAGCTTTGCATGGTTGTTAAATCTTTGTCCACGCCTCTTTAAGGTTATCACTTGTCCAATCCATTGCAGGGTAGGGGATGTTGGTTTCCATGTTGTTTTTAGAGGATCTGACACCATGTAGAAAATCTTGATGTTTATTTATTTGAAATAGAAACCCAGGTCACCTAGAACAGAAAAGGTAAGAATATTACAGGTACCTACCTCCAAAATACCTTCCTGGGACATACTTTAGCCCTGTAGACCCATCCCTAAAAGTTTCATTTTCCTAACCTCACCCCTTTCCAAGATAGCCAAAAGTAGCTAAAGTAGAGTTTTTAACCATCTTTTTTTAAAGTGAAACCTTACAAAAATAGATCTTCTGCTTACATAAAGCACAAAAAAGTGTTTTCAGCTTCACAACATTGCTCAATCCTGTTTTATGAGGTTTTAAAGATATGTAAATACATTTTCTAAATTTTGAAAGAAATCCATTGATGTGGCTTAAAATTCTACTCTAATAACTGGAGTTGTATTTCAAAACTAAAACAAGAAAAAAGAGAAATTGAAAATTTGTGTAAAATGTTGTTTTTGTAAAAACATCAAAACCACTATATATAAATGATATACAGTAAGATCATTCCCTATCTAAACCATAATACTAAGCCAGACCAGATGCAAGTGATTGAGTGAACTTATAAACATAGGCAACATTAGACTTTTTCATGGATAGACAAGTCAGATTTCTCTTGAATGCAAAACTTGGCTTCACCTTTGTAACACTAAATTTTAAAGAATCTAATTCTAAATCAATTTATTCCAATACATATATTAAAATTGGTAATTAGTAGTGCAATTTTATTATTAGATGTTTTTAGAAATTACAAGCAGGTTTTATGAAAAAATTTCTATGAAAAAACATGTTCCAGGGTAATATACACTGGACTGCTGCTGATGGGCAGATCATACAAATATAGGGACAGAGCTTTTATAATCAGCCAGATTGTAGTAGCCAAATGTCACAGAGCTGTGATCTTACTGTATATTATTTATATACAGTGCTCCCAACCTATAAAATAGGAAAATTTCTAAGACTTAGAAATCAGAAGAGGGTTTAACATGGAAGCTTAGTAATATCTTCCCAGGAGTATGTTATGCAGGGTGTGTGATCTGTTGCCTTCAGTTTTTGAAATTAGAAAAAACCTTCTTTTTTCATTTATTCTTGATAAGCCAATATCTTTAAGCAGAAACTTAGAAATTATAAGTTTCTTAAGACTAAATATGAGGCAGATTATATAATTTTGAGATGTTTCAACTTTCTGCAGCTGGGTCTTTTTCACAAGCCTTTATACTATGAGCCCATAATGATTTGGGGTCTTATACAAGATCTGTAAAAGTGGGGTAAAGTTTTGTCTTTAAAACTCCAGGGTGTAGGTAATAGTCTTTATGATTCTGATTTTCCTATGGCATTTTTTGAATATAGTTATGTTGTGAAGGTGAAAAATGAGTTTTTGGTCAAGTATAAGACCAGGTATGCAATATGTTTCACATCTGCCAGTAGCAGAACTCAATAAAATTCCAAAAGCTGCTGACACTTTAGCAGCAAAACTTGTGTTTTTAACAGCCTTGCTTTGAGCAAAAAATATGTTTATATGTTAAATTTGCAGAACAGTAACAAATATAACTGGCGATTTTAAATTTCCCCTTGGTTTAATGGGTGGATGGACTTGGTCATCCAGCATCTGGCGGTGGGGATTCACCATTTGTGTCTTGTTTATCTGACAATTTCCTTCACCAAACGGTTGAAAAACCCACAAGGCACCGTGGTGACCAGAACCCTTCCTTGTTGGATCTTGTAATTCTGAGTGACCCAGACTCTCGTCAGAAATGAATTTCTTCCTCCAGTTTGGTAACAGCGACCACTCAGTTATCCTATCTGTGCTGTCCTATGAATAGTCGTCTTCAAACTAACTTGTGCCCTCAAACTTTTATTGACTATCATGAAATACAGTGGGAATTGGTATCAATTAATTGGTCAGAGCTCATTACTTCTGATATCAACACGTCATGGTTGAATGTCAAGGAAACTCTCCTGTCAACAGAAAAGAAGCACTCCCATGTTATTTATCAAAGACAACCAAAAACACTTCCGTTTCTCACAAAGGATACAAAGAGGACTATCAATAGGAAAGCCAGAGCTTGGAAAAGGTACAAAAAGAAAAAACACAGGAAAATTGGCTAAGGTATGCAAAGGCTTGGAATCTCGTCTTGGACTCAGTTCGGAAACTGAAGTCTGGATATGAGGAGAAGCTTGCCACTGATATCAAGGCAAACCCCAAATCTTTCTGGAGGCATGTTTTCTGCTAAAAGTCCTAACCGTCACACCATTCCTGACCTCAAACATAGCAGGGTAATGCACTCATTGCTGATAGATAAAGCTAATTTACTAAATGTCCAGTTTGCCCCGCTTTCACCACCCAGTCTTGTCCAACCATCCCTGCAGCACCATCACATTCTGTATCTACCCGAATGCCTAGCCTCTTAGTTTACTGAAGAAATGGTCTTATCTAGCCTCGATAAACTTGATGTTAACAAGTCCAAAGGACCTGACGGGTTACACCCAAGGCTTCTTCAAGAGTGTAGAAATGTCCTCGCTTCTCCTCTGTGCAGACTCTTCCAGCTGTCCCTAAAAAACGGAGAGCTACCTACAGATTGGAAAACGTCAAATGTCACGCCAATCCACAAAAGAGGCCCCAAGGATTGTGCTGAAAATTACCGTCCCATCAGCATCACTTCTGCGGTTGTAAAGGTGCTCAAGAGATTTGTAAATAGAGCTCTCATTCAGCACTTTGAAATTAACAACATACTAACTCCTTCTCAACATGGCTTCAGATCTGGTAGATCCATGGACACTAACCTAATACAGACATACGAGTATGTAACATCACTGCTGGATCAAGGATTTCCTGTTGATATGGTGCTCCTGGACCTCTCAAAAAGCTTTTGACAGGGTATGTCATGAATTCCTGATCGCCAAACTGAAGGCAGTAGCTGTTGATGGTGTTACTGTGCAGTGGATACAGAGTTTCCTATCAGAAAGAACACAAGCTGTCAGGGTCTATGATTCTCAAGGTGTTCCTCATTTATCGTCATCCATAACTGTGTTAAGTGGCGTCCCCCAGGGGACCATCCTTGGACCGAGTGTCTTCAATTTTTATATTAATTTTGCACCAAACCCTCTCTCGAACCTCCTCACACTTTATGCTGATGATTCAAAACTTGTTGGCAAAGCTTCTATACCATCTGATCTCCAATCTATACAAACGGACCTTGATATTCTTGGAAGCTGGGCTGATAAATGGCTTCTCTCCTTTAATGCCGAAAAATGTCATGTCATTCATTTTGGCAAACATAATCTACATCAGCAGTACCATCTCCAAGGTAACCCCCTCTCTGCAGTTACTGAAGAAAGAGATCTTGGAGTCATTGTTGATCATCAGCTGGGGTTTCAGTACCCATGCAAAATCTGTATCTTCTTCTGCCTTCCAATCCCTTGGACTTTTTAAAAGAACTATCTCTAGCTGGCGTCCTAAAGTATTTATGAAGCTCCACAAGGCACTGGTTCGTCCACACCCTTGAGATTGGAATGTCCCTGGCGTCCCCCTATTTTAAGAAGGACAGGGAAATACTAGAAAAAGTACAGAGAAGAGCAACTAAGATGGTTGATGGCCTCAAACAAGTGCCATACGAAGAGCGTTTTGCATCATCTGAAGCTCCCTACTCTCACATACCGGAGGAAGCGAGGCGACATGATTCTAACCCACAAAGTCATTTCAAAAAATACTCTTCCTGGTCTCCTTGCTCCCCCAGAACGCCTTGTGACAAGAGGACATTCAATGAAATTTTTCAAGAAGCACTCTTCTATCCGAGAGAGAAGCCATTTCTTCAGCCAACAAATAACCAACTTGTGGAATCAGCTCTCTGAAGATACGGTGTCTGCAGACTTGACGATTGCCTTCAAGCGAAGACTTAACAAAGATTGGCAACAGCAGGAGTTCCTCTACAAACTAGGAAGCTGCTGAGTCTACAACCCGAATGTAGCAAGCAAATCACAACAAACAAAAAAAAACAACCATTAGATGTCATCACAGAGCATTACAAGGATGGAAAATCCTTAAATTCGCTCCAAGCTGCAATTTAAGGTAATTTGAGGTAATAACTTAGCATAGCTTGCTGTTAGAAATATCAATAGTTTTCTGAATTACCATTAACTTTATAAAACCAACTCAATGGCAAGTCATATACTAACCATAAATATCATATTTATGTACATAATCAATTTTACATTAAATATCATTATTAATTGTCAATATTAAAGATCATCAATATCAAATATCAATTTTACATGTACTATTATATCAAAAGTACTATTGGCAGCCAAAATATAGCTGATCTTCTAAATGAGCAATTTGCATCAGTCTTTGCAAATGAACCTGATAATGCTGCTCCCATTCCCAACTTAAAGTACAGCTTCCAGAAGCAAATGAGTTGCATTACAGTCACTGCTTCTATGGTTGAAAAACAACTCAAAAGCCTGGACATCAACAGAAGTGCTGGTCCTGATAACATTCACCCTGGTCTGCTAAAAGAAGCTGCTTGTGAAATTTCCTTACTTAACAGGTATCATAAGTATGATACCTGGATACTTAACAGGTATCATAAGTATGTCCCTCCCAATGAAAAACTAGCCTATATCCACACTTTATAGAATTATCCAGTAAGTTTATCGCAGATCATTTCTTGTCTTCATTCTCGGTGCGAACAAAAAGCTCCTCCCACTTATTCATCGATTAGCGGGTTAGTCTGTATGCATCAATCAATGAGAAATGGTTCGAAATTGTATCATTCATAATTGTGAAAGCAGAAAAAAACTTGGTGAGCCAGCCAAGTGGTTTGCAAGTGTCCCATCTCACAGGTATGACTTAATTTATATACAAATTATGACTTAATCTATTATTTACAAACAGTGGACTCAACTGATTGTCCTATGTAGGATTTTATAAAAAAGGTGATGGGGGGTTGATGAAATTTGTGAAAATAAGGATTTTTTTTCTTCTAATAACTGGTGGAATAGGTGTGATGGTTTCAGGGGAGGATTTTTTTTAGGGGGGGGGGCGCAAAATAGGTTGATCCGATAAACTTACGTTAGGAGCAAGTTTAATTAATGCAAACTTGTGTTAATTAGGTAAATGACGCTACTTTAGACTACTATAGGGGGGAACCCCTCGTCCCCCCCCTTTGGATCCGCCACTGGATGGTTTTATCTGGATGGTTTTTTTTTTTTTTTACATCGTGATGTTTATTTTCTACGATATTTATTTTCTAGATAAGACTACTTTTGTTTTCAATCAATGTTTTTGTATGAAATGGGCAAACCTTTTTCCTGAACTTTAAACAATAAACACCTCTGTTTGAAAATCTTTGCACTTTGTGAATTTAGATAGTGATAAGGGTTCCTGATTGAGACCAATTTTAGGACTTGGGTTCTAATTATTGGTTGCTGTGGTAAAAGTTGCCACAATAGCCCTATCCAAGAAAATACCAAACGTCTGTTAAGAAGTGTTTTTTTTGTAAAATTCTTAGGGAAAAAATTGAAGGACATCACACATTTTAGTGGCAGATCCAAAAATTTTTACGGGGCTTTACGCTAGAAAAGCTCCTATTATAGAATATTCTTCCAGTTTGTATGTATACAAAGTTTGTATATATACAGTTTATATATATATATATATATATATATATATATATATATATATATATAAATAATATATATATATATATATATATATATATATATATATATATATATATATATATATATATATATATATATATATATATATATATATATATATATATATATCTATATATATATATATATATATATAATATATTATATATATATATATTATATTAATATATATATATATATATATATCGGCGCGTACAAACAGCTCCTCTCATTGATCTGCCGTTAGCGGTCCAATTACCCTGGAACACGTATTTTGGCAGAAACTTTCTCAAAAATGCCTTTAAAACCAACTCGAGACTTCGAAACCTACTTGTAATTCCTATAAACATCTGAACTAATTTTATATATATATATATATATATATATATATATATATATATATATATATCTATATATATTATATATATATATATATATATATAGTCTATATATATATATATATATATATATATATATATTATATATATATATATATATATATATATATATATATATATATATTTATATCGGCGCGTACAAACAGCTCCTCTCATTTGATCTGCCATCAGCAGTCCAATTACCCTGGAACACGTATTTTGGCAGAAATGTTGCACACTTGACCTTCCTTGTAATGAGTTGGTTATGAGATTGTTTTGACAAAGGGATTCAAAGAGGGCAGACAAAAAAGGAGAATCTCTATTACAAAAAACCAGATCCATCAGTCCATTGGATTTCAGGAAGGTTAAAATCCCCCATAAGGACAAGATCATAGCAGGAAAATTTGGACATCACATGAGACAACATAGCGGCCAAAATTAGATTCAGAGTCCAAAACACATATCACTGGGGCTTCTATAAACAAACACCCACTACAATTGAAATTATTTGATTGTATATTTTAATCCACACAGACTCAATTCCATCAATATTCATAGAATTGAATTGGACGAGACTAACATTTAGTCCATCTCTAATATAAAGGCACACTCCTCTGTGGCAAAGTGGGAAATTCAGATTAGAAAATAGTTGGTAACCATTGATTTTGATTTCATCAGGACTGACAAGGTATTTTTTAGTGAAACTTCTGTAATTGCTGCAATGTCCACTCCTTCAGATTCCATCTGAAAGGAAAGTTCAGAAAGCTTATTAGGGAGGCTATCAACATTGGAGCTAAGGAACCTCATTCCCTGACAGGTAGGAATCTGAGAGGATGCAGGAACTAAAGGACTAGTAAGGTTGTTGGATACAGCACTATGAAATGACAAAGAAGAAACATCAGGTAAACAAGTTTTTGCTGAAGAAACAAGAGAAATGTCAGCATCAGACAGGGAAATATTATTATTATGTTCACTACTAGACCATATAGAGACAGAATTTGGTGATGCAAGTCCATAAAAACTTAAATAACTTAGAAGACACTGTAGAAACCACTAGGTCCTGAACAGTTGAAACAGAGCAAACCGGATTGTAGAGAATTTTCAATATGGGATACCCTGTTTACAATATCACTAACCTGGGCTGAAATGTTGTTTTCAGTTGGGAAAGTGTTTGGGTCAACTGGACTAGTGGTGGCAAACTCCCTTAAGAAAACTTCCCTAAAAGATTTTAAGGAATTATCCATAACTGATGCTAGCTTATTTATCTAGCTTGCTCACTAGAGGGGGGGGGGAGGAGGAGGGTTAACTTTTCAGGCTGGACAAGACCAGGAACATGTAAGGGGATCATCATCATCTTGCTTAATAATTTGTATTCTCCAGGGGACAGGTCCAGACATTCACCACAGATCCCTTCTCACAAATATCACATTCTATGGCAGAGGACCCCTCATCCAATTCAGTAGAACATGTAGCACATCTGTTATGGCCTTTAACTGGGCTTATCTGTTTTCTTTTAGCCTTACTGGACATGATATATTCAACTAAATCAGAAAATGAAACTCAAAGAAACTAATCAAAATATATGAAAAAACAGCAAACCTTAGCCAATTGTCAACAAACTGGTTTGTTATGTACCCAATTTGGTAGGCTATCTAATACAGGCTAATTGTTGACATTTGTTTATGATGGCACTCTGAATCATATGTTGAAGAAAAAGAGCTGGTAAATGAAGTACCCTAAATCTGGTGAATGGTTTAGATAATTTGTTTTTCAGTCAATTTCTTTTCATAGATTAGACTTCTCTGAACACTTTGGTATATTTATGCACTGGGTCTTTTATTATTTCACAAACTTTGACAATTGGGATTTATTTCACTGTAAATTAATTCATCAGAATTATCACTGCTGATTCGATTCTTTTAGACCTACCAAAGCATTTGAAAAGATCCCACATAATTGGCTTTGTTTTCAGTTAATGGCAGCAGGAATCCACCATTAATTACTAGACTGGCTAATGGACATCCTGGCTGGTAGATCTCAGACTGTAGAGCTCTTCACAACAGATAGCAAATGTACCTACTCCCAGCCCTGTAATATTCTAAGCAGTGTTTCTCCAGGGAATAGTTTTGGGATCCACTTTGTTTCTTTTTTATATAAATGATATGATTACTAAAGTCATCAACCACTTAACCGTTTATGCTGAGGACTCAAAACTATTTGGTGTAGCTGATAAATCAGCAATACAATCTGACCTTGACCACATTCAGGCATGGGCAGGTAGGTGGCTTTTTTTGTTTCAACATATCAAAATGCATCACCATTTATTTTGGTCACAATAATCCTCTACACCAATACACAATGAATGATAACCAGACATCATCCCCCATTCCTCTCCAAATTAGCACCAGTGGCAAAGACCTCGGAGTCACAATAGATAATCTTCTGAAGTTCCATGAACACTCTGCACGAACTGGTTTTCCAAAGCAAATTCTAGCCTTGAACTTATTAAAAGAACACTTACTAGCCAATCACATGGAATCTTCTTGAAGCTATACAAGTTGATTGGGAGACCAGTTCTTGACTTTGGAACCTGCCTTGCTGGTCCTTTTTAACAAAGGTGATATACAGTTAGGGTCATCAATGATTGGAACTGTTTAAGCAAGGAGACAGTGTCTTAAACATCAGTTGAAGTTTTTAAAAGGAGACTGAACAAAGAACAGGAAGCCAAACCTTCAAGATACAACTGGTGCTGCCCATTTTCTGTGTCTCATAAATAGTGATTAATATATATGCATATAAAAAATAGTTGTGCTAGGATGCTGATGCTGGTTGTGATACCCAACCTCCTCAACGTACTCTATCAGAAATTGACATTGTGCGGTGGTGGTAATCTTGGTTAATCTTTGGGAGTACTTCTTTCTTTTTACTGTATCCCACCTCTTGCTCTAGTTTTGTTCCATTTTTCCATTGCTGAGACTCTTTATTGCCCCTTTGGAGTAGCCTTGAAAAATGGGGATTAAAGGCTGTGGTTAATTTAATTTCAGTGACGTCCAAAGCCATCTGGGTACTGTAGATTTTTTTTTATTGATTGTAACGTCTAACTTTTGGTAGTACTAAACAAAACAGTTTTTTTTTTAGCTGAAAGTAAAGAGGAAGATAAAAATTATTAACGTACAGAAATTAATTCCGTGTAAGGGGAGCTCCTCCACCTCAAATCCTCTCTCTTCTTTGTGCTAAGTTTTTGTTAGCTTTAAAAGTTGATACTTTTAATGTTAAACGCACTCTTTTATATATGTCAACTGGAGACGCGACAGAAAACCTGTTTTGTATGAGTTAATTCAAGACACTGCTATACAGTAATGAATGCTTATGTGTGTTTTCAATGCGTTGACAATATTTAAACTGTTGTTTTTTGGGGTTTAGGGGTGAGAAAAAGGTACCTAGGTTAGGTTACGTAATAATATATGCTATGCTTTACCCCCCCCCCCTAATGTGCAAATATATAGCCCAAATTTGTTTCTAAACTAATTCATCCTATATTATTTTATTTCATTAGCATTAACCAAACTAGCCCTATAAAGAGGTGTGCGTTTTAACATAAAAGTACCTAGAAGTCTTTTTCAATGGCCCTTGTGTTTTCAGCAATTATTTTAAGGAATTCTGGACGAAAAGTCAAACTTTAGCAAAAGGACGGGGATATGAGGAGGGGGCAGCTCCCCCCATATACGGAATAATTTCTCTTCATTTTAAGCTTTAATGCTGCTTGTTACTTTCAGCTAAAAAAAACTTTTTTTTTTTTAATTTTAATTTGTTTAATTTTCGTGCTGTTAAATTCTATGTACCAATAACTTAAAATTGATTGGTAGTGCCCCCCCGATTTTTCATTTTTTTTTTTCTGTTTAAAATTAAAGTATTGGATTGTAAATCAAATTTTGGAAAAAAAATTGCATATTTTGGTAAAATTTTCAATGAACAGTAGGAACTTGTTCTATTAAGACCAGTTTTTAGTAATGTTTTTTACTATATAATTTCGGGAAGCCCTAAAAAAATTCGTGGCAAGGCTCATAATGCCCCTACACCTCTTACCTTTTCCAACTCTGGGCCAGTAGGCTTGTGAGTGTGATATTTTATGCCAAATCGGAAAAATTCAAAACTGGACGGCACTTTTAGCACCCCCCTCTAGCACCTATCATAACAGCCTAGACCAAAAAAAATATTCTCGAGAATCAGGAGGGATTCAACGAAAAAATGATGCACAACGAAATATGCGAATAGAAGACAAGTGATAGTGAGAATCACAACGAATCAGAAATAAAAATAAATAAAGAATGATACATAACAAAAATCTGCGGTTAGAAGACAATTTTTCTTACCCTCAAATGTATTTAAAACAATGGAAATGTAGACAGATTGTTTGTATTTGCCTAAAATGCATATCAGGAACCAATGTTAAGTACATCAACTAGACAAAGCTGGAAGCCCCTAAGCAACAAAGATGTCCATGGGCCTAACAACCAAATATTACTTTAAGTTCTCAAAACCGAATTTGTTCCTCCTCTTACACAATCACCAGAAATTAGATTGAGGTTATAGCCCATTCAAACCTCGAAAGTCGAGAGTTTTCATTTGTGCTTGAAATTAAAGTATTTTGGACAGTTGACATAGGATTTTTTTTTTTGTCGCTAATATAAAACCTGAAGGGCCGAATTCTGATTTTGGGGTTAATATAAAAAAACTAACGGGGTGCAAATAATAATAAAAAAAGTATATTGTTAATTTGTTTTTTTTTTTCTACTATTCTTCTTCTTCTTCTATTTAACCAGCAGGCGGGCTTTTTCAGTAAAACTATTTAGCCCTTTTCCTTTTGCTTCACTCTGTGGGCTACAGAGCTACTGGCTTGATTGCCTCATATTTATTAGATATATTCAGATATCTTTCAGCAGATCTTTTGACTCTAGGAGTTCAAATATAAGATGATATAGATGTCGATTTCTATGCTCTCTGTGCAGGTATAGTTGGCTAGGCTCTTGGCTGATAGTGGGATTTTGTGGTGTTTGAAGTATTTTAACAGTTTACAAAGCAAGGTATGTTGTGCAGACGTCAGCATATTACATTCAAATAGGCAATGGTCAATTGTTTCATTATTCATATTACAATGCCTGCAAAGAGGGGACAGGGGAATTGAGCCACTTGAATTAGAAAGCTTATATGAGAATGCAAGGAAATTTAGTCCATTTGTTCCAGAACGAATTCTATGATAAATTTTAGAAAGATACTTATTGGGAAAGGGGGAAAGGATAGGATTAATCTTATTAAAATTAATATCTGATAGCCTCCATCGGTAAATATCTCTAATTGGGATTGGTCTCCCACTTGGCTGGTCAATATTTATAGCATTTTTTGCTATTTTATCAACCTGATGATTACCACTTATGCCAGAGTGGCTAGGAATGTACTGAAAGTAAGTTTTTATGCCACTTGAAGCAAGATTATCAATAATAAACTGAGACAATGATAAGTGTCAATGTCCAACTTATATTGAGGAGCTGAGGCCAGCAACTCAAGGCTTGATAAAGAGTCGGAATAGATGATAATATTATTCGAATTTTTCAATCAAAGGTTGGTTTTGCTTAAGGTGTTCTAATGCCATGATTATGGCATTTAACTCAGCAGACATTACAGATAAATTATTAAATAATCTCTCGCCCATTGCAATTTTCAGGTGAGGAAGGAAAACACACTTGCACTTCTCATCCATTTTTGACCCATCAACAAATATTTGGAAGTGATTTTTATAGGTAATTGTATTAAGTTCTGCAAATTTTTTCTGGACAAAAAGCAATGGGGGTTAAATCTTTATTTCCATTTTGAAAATTCAGTATTTAATATGAAATGACCAATTCCATGGAGGGGATTGGGGGAAAGTAGGTGCAATAGACTTTGCTGGTACAGGGAACTTCTTTTTGAATATTGGCATACTCATCTGCAATACCTCTATGCATGGCTGGATTTCTTAACCAATTATGTAATGTGTGTGAGCTATTTGATTAAATTTTTGTAAGATGTTTTATCAAGAGAAAGCTACGTCTCTCCCTTATTGTTGTTAATCCACTCTCCATAAGCAGAAACTTGGTGCTTGTGGGTTTCCTAAGACCAAATATGAGACGTATTATATCATTTTGTGTTGTTTCAATTTTTTGCATATCTGGGTCTTTGCACATGCACCATAGACAATGAGCCCATAGTCAATATGGGGTCTTATATGTGATTTTATAAAACTGGAGTAAGGTTTTCTCCTTACAACCCCAGGGTGTGGAAAGAAGTCTTTTTAGGGGGTAGTATATTTGCTTTTCTATAACATTTTTTTATTGTGTTTGAAATGTGGAGGTGGAAATTAAGTTTTTGGTCAAGCATGAGACCTAGGTAATTAATATTATTATCTTCTGGAATAGTTGTTTTTTATTTTAGAGTTAGTTTTGCATTAACATGGTTTCGCTTCCGGTGAAATTGGAATTATTTTTGACTTGGTGGGTGCAATGGGTAAATCTGAATGTTGAGAGAATTTTTCAAACTGGAAAAGTGACTTTTGCAGATTTGACTGTGCTATCTGAAAGGTGTTGTGCCAGATGACCATAGCACCAGATCATCAGCATATTGTAGATTCGTGTGGGGTAGGTTCATGTCCCAGAGATATAGGGCAAAAAGGAGGCAACTGAGGACTGCTCCCTGAGGTAGGCCTTTGGATATTGTCTTTTGGGGTGAAGAGGCTGAACCAACACAAACAATGAAACTTCGCACTTCTATGAAGGATTTAATAAAGGATACTAGCTTAGGAGGTACTCCAAGGTTTGCAAGTTTATTTAAAAGGATTTGGTGGTTCACATTGTCATAAGCTCCTTCAAAATCTAGGAAAGCTGCCACTAGGATATTAGTTTTTGAGAAAGATTCATTTCTTGCATTTGTTAGCAAAATGAAAGCATCTGTTTGAGGAGTGGTATTTCCTGAATCCAGTTTGAGTGTGTGGGATCATGTTATTTTTCTCAACACACCAGAGGAGTCTGTGATAAATCATTTTCTCCATTATTTTCCCCATCATAGGTGTAATCATTATGGGCCTATAAGACTCAGGGTTATCTTTTTTGGGTTTATTTTTCTTTAGGATTGGTAGGAGGGACGAACATTTCCATATATTGGGGAACCTAGAAGATGCCCAAGCGTGATTATAACAATTTAGCAGTTCTTGTTTGTATCAAGGTGTGAGATTCTTTATCCATGTAGGGTGTATATTGTCATAGCTACTAGCTAGTTTTGGACCTAATATGATGTATTGCATTATTCAATTCCTGGATTGAAAATGGATTAGTTATGTACTCGGATCCTGGGCGTGGTTTGGTAACTAGGGTTCATAGGAATTGTGGACAGCTTGCTTTGATTATTTGATGTTAGCTTATTAACAAAAAGAGTTGCAAATAGGTTAGCCCTTTCATTATCATTGTCATAATGGGTATTATTATGTATAAGCTCATACAGGAGTGGGTTTGGGAGAAGTCTTTTTCCCACATATGTGGCCGGCTTATGACTTTATGTATAATTGGCTCATTTGTTTCTCTGGAGAGATTATTTGCAAAATTATTCCAGTATTTTATATTTAGCATCTATTATAGTCCTTTTTAGATTAGAATTCTGCTTGTAATTTTTTTAAATATGTAGTAGGTGTTGGTTTTTTTTATGAATTCTGTCCTAGCTGCCTTTTTTTATCCTCCATTTATTTAGGCACTCATTTGTCCACCATGCTTTAGGAATTTGTTTAGGGAATGTTTTCTTAGGTGTGTTGTCCCTGGGGATAGCATGATTAGCTGTATTTATTAGTAAAGATGTTCAATGCTTCAGCATGTGTGTCAACTGTTGTCTTAGAAATGCATGAAACTTTGGGTGAAACTTGTAATTTCATCATTTAGCTTATTTTGGAAAAATAGACCAATTTGCTTAGTGTTGATATATTTGGATGTATGAGATAAAGTTTCAGCAGGTTCATTTAGGGAGCAAACTATAGCAAAGTGGTCTGTACATAGACTATCAATTTTATTTATGTAAATTTTGTTCAAAAAAATTTAAAGACACAATTTGTAGGTCAATTGTGGAGAAATTGCCACTTTTGGGGGTTGAAATAAGTATTCAGGTTTGGAGGGGTAGCAACAACTAATTCATTATTTATTTGAAGTCATATGCTCAAATAAATTTACCAGCTTTATTTTGCTGGTTTATTCCCCCACAAAAGGCTGTGGGCATTGAAATCTCCACAATAATGATATTTTTTAACATATTAGAATTATTTATATAATTAAAGAAATCCTTGGCATCTGTAGTTTTGGCCATTAGGGTTATAAAAGCTTATTATGTAGGTTTTTAAATTATTAAGCCAAACACTTATACCAATTACATCAACATCATTTTCAAAATCTGGAAAATTGATGCCACAAAATTTTATATTATTATTAACTAATAAAGCTACACCACACCTCCTTTTTCTCTCTGAAGATCTATCCTTTCTCAGGATAGTATATCCCCCAGAGACTTAATTTGTTGATTTTGGGGTTAAATGAGTTTCTTGGAGGCAAGCAATATTAATTGAATTATTATTCATAAATGATGTTAGTTCATTTAGCTTATTTTCTTGTGAGTGATCTTACATTCCATTGGAGTATTGATAAATGTTGTGTTGTTGATTTATTCTTCATATGAATGTGTATCAATGTTCAGCTTTTGTTAAGAGTAAAGCAAAGATCTTTTTTTGCTTGAATGAGCATATCATCTGGGATGTAAATTTTTGCCAATTCTGCAATAATTTTTGTTTTCTGTAGTTGATGTATGTTCATGGCCTGAACTGCATTACAGTTTAGAATGAATAAGCATATATTTGGGGATTGCATTTTTGGTAGTGCATCCTGTTTGTTGGTTAATGGATTGATTCCATGGTAGTGTTTCTGGTGTTTGTTTCTTTCTTGGGAGGGAGGGCCAGGCTGGCCTCATCTCACCGGACAAGGAGGCTTGTTGGCTTGGTGATTGCTTCTGATAGGGACAATATTGAGGAGTCGAAAACTATTAAAACTTCAGCAGTTGTTTTTGTCTCTGTTATTATTTTCTAAGCAACTGATCTAGTTTCCGTTATATTGTATTTTTCTTCAGTACTTTTTTTTTCCTTTTGAATACGTTCCAATCAAGCGTGGAAACCATCAATTCGAGAACTATCCATTGATTGCTAATGCTTAATATCGCTTATATATTCCAAATCAAGAACTAAAAAGATAATTATTGATGAAAATTGTGTCTTTTATAATAAAGAAATTGAATTGGAAGTTTGAAATGAATTCATTCTATGATTTTCTTTTTTTTTTTCTTTCTTATAACTCTTTAATTTCCTTTTTCTTCTTTGGCTGCTGTTGATGTTTGAACAAAGCAAAATGCAGTGTTGAAGAAAAAATAATATTTGGTGAAGTGTAGACGGCACTCTGACCCTTAGAGGGTTTAAAACAAGGGTTAAGCCACTCTCTTGTTTCTAAGCCTTAACCAGTGCTACAATTTTTTATTTTTTATTTTGTGTGTTATGATACATACAATTCATGCTGTTTGCTATGAGTATGGTCTTTACTGGACAAGGATTTATTGTGCAAAAAGATGAAGTGGTTCATGCTAGGCAGTAGGCCATTCCTCGCCATTACGCTATTAAAATTAGCTCTGGTAGGTTCTGGATTCTGTAAATCTTGCTAAGGAAAAAGGGAACTGCTTGTCAATCACTTTACTAATAATAATCCGGTACCGGTGCATTATATGCTACACCCGCTATATACTGTATCAAGGAAACTAGTCAAACGGGAGAGGCAGATACCCGGCGTATGGCTATCTGCTATCTCAATTGATTGCATAGCGTGGCTTCTGATTGAGTTTACAATATTTAAACGATTGTTTTTTTTGGGTTTGGGGGGGGAGGTACCTAGGTTAGGTTATGTTAGGTTACGTTATTTAAATATTGCTACTATAAACAATACCCCCCCCCCCTATAATGTGCAAATATATAGCCCAAATTTTGTTTCTAAACTATTATATATTCATCCTATTTTATCACATTTCATTAGCATTAACCAAACTTGACTTCTTTTCATGTGATACAGTATATAGCGGTGTTGTAGCAACATATCCTTTCAATAATAACTTATTAGCGTAATTTAAAATGAACCTATTTGAAGTGAATTCCAAAAACTGCTACGGATTTTAACGCTTATTTATTGCAAATTTGTTCCTGCTGAGAGTTGTCTTATATATGAAGATTCCTAAATTACTATCCATATCTTTTCATTTTAGTTAAATCCATGAGTGTCATAAGATCGCATTGCCTGTTGTGGAGCTAGTTTTGTGGAAAAGATCATTTATATCCATTTGAGATGAGTTATCGAGGTATGGAATCGCGTCAAATGAAATATCTTCCGGTCGTTTAAAGAAGACTGTCCTGTATTGTAAAGCCTTGATAAGAATTATTGTTCCTGAACTTCAAGATTCATCATTAAGTGTATTGGCAAGCTCTAAGGGTAATCTTTGTACTGATATGTTCCACTTTCATTGTGTAATAAATTAATGATGATATGCTCTGAAATTGGGGAGCCTCTGCAAGTTTACAAATATGATAAGAAAGTGGCCTCTTTGTCAAATCTTCTCTGAATGGAAATATTATCTGATCATGTCTGTGAGTGTAAACTTTGAGCTTGATGAAACGAAAGAGAAGAGGAATGCGTTGTAGTATACTTAGCTGCATCTTTTATTATGATTTTATTTTTAAGAAAAGAACTATCCTTCCAGGATAATAATTGACCTGAGCAGGTGTACTTTTTTTGGGATACTGCCTACTCATGCAACAAGTTTGTCATCTTTAAGCTATGTTTCTATAATTAACCTTGAACTTGTATCAAAGACTAGAGCTATAGTTTGATATCCACATAGAGATATATGTTAGACCTTAGAAATTTTTGAATGTTTATGCAGAAATCAGCTGCAACGTGTAACAATAGTCTTTTTGATATTCTTAGAAAGAACACCAGAGAGTTTAATGATGAAATAATGGTTGCTAAGCTTCTGCTCCATATCTCTCGGGCCATTTTGGAAGTGTACATTTAGTTTTAGTCTCCGTTAACCTCGACCGGTCAGGGATAAGACTTTTTTTATTTGGATGCAACATCTCAACATTGAAAGTTCGGACATATATATTGGAAAAATCAGATCCTAAGCCACTAGTTAAGAGTGACGGATGTTATAAAATTGGAACTTCTCTACTACCTTAACCTATTTCGCTGTTATCTTCGTGACATTTTCTTGAAACGGACTCTATATTCTTCTTCCCTATGACGTCATTGCCCAATGCTCACAGTTGTGGTCATTAAATCTGTCATCTAATAATAATTTATCACATGTTTTGGAATCTCTACTATCGTGAATTAAAGAATCTCTTATTAAGCTTACGCCGTCCCCTCAGTGTGGATTGGATTCTAAAGACCTGATTTATATTAATGGAATTTCAGTTCGTTATATAAATCTGTGTTAGTGCTTGATATAAATGATAACACTCAGGACTTGGTAAAGTTTGACTTGGTAAATTGGTCAAGTGAATACTTTGGAATGGTAGATCTTTTTACGTGCATTGATTAATGCCACAAAAGAGAATATTGAGAACGCTGGAAAAAAGTTATTCCAACAAGTTATTATATCAAAGAGTAAGAACAACTTGAAAATATAGTTCCCATGTATAGAATGCGAAGAAACTAAAATGACCTTTACATAGACATGAGTTACATTTCTTTAACAAGTAGTTTCGGAATTTGTTAAGCTTGCATCCAAGAAACAAATATATTATGAAGCTAACATGTCCTTGTTTACACTATAATGGAAAAAATCAGAATCTTCTCAAACATTTTTGTATAATTAATGTACTTGTTAATGCACTAAAAATTACAATAGTGCCGTCGAGTAACATGAGAAGAAAATAAAATGTCGTAAACTCACAGTTCAAAACAATATTAAATGTGAAAACAAGAAAGATCCAATGCGAAGAATTGGAATAATCGCAGTGAGTATCGGATGTTACAAAGGCACCTAACCATAATGCAGGAAGCATTCTCTTTAATCGTTGGCAGTCCCAACTTATTATATGATGTCAATAGCATATCAGTGGCATTAAAATTCTGAATACTTTGCGGCCTCCCAGCATACCAACAAAGCAGATGCGTAAAAAGGGATTTAAGTAAATGAAAATAACAAATGCTTCTCAATTTCTTATATACATGACACTAGTGATAAAAATTGGGCACGAAACCTAACAGAAAAAAAAAAAGAATGGCAATCGCATCAAAATAAGTTGAATAAATTCTACTTTATGGCCCCTTTGACGGATACCTATTTATAAATATGATGCTGGTCATAACTGGATGCGTTTAACTCCCCCTATACATTTTCTGAATTGAAGCCAGGATTCATGATATAACCTGTTTTTATTTTCTGGTCACGATCTTCGTTCTTGCATCGAAAAGCAAAGAAATTCAGTGCAAAGGCGAAGAAGCCTGAGAGTTGACAAGTTTACAATTAACACTAATTTGTTCCCTAACAGATTTTAACTCAAGCTGACATGTCTTTTGTCAGGCTTCAGTATAAAGAAACAAGTTTTATGCCAAGTAATTTAACCTGTTTTGTTCCAAACTACTTTTCCTTTTCCAACTTAAAAACAATATGTTCGTGAATCTTCACTATAGATAAAGCTCGTCTTTAAAAAAAAGTAAGGACTGTTTAACGAATATCGTCTAAAAACGCGGAAATTACACATAGGATTGTATTGTTTTGTGCTTGTATTCGGATTTACTTTTGATCTATTGACTTTTGCAATTATTTTTTTTTTCATTAATTTTCAGATTTAACTTTTGAACCTATTCTGATTTAAACTGTGATCCGCTATAGAGTTACTTGTATGCACTGCTAAGTTCGACAGAAAGACAAAAATTGGAAAGCATGTCCCTGTGATGAATAGCTGTTTGTATGGTATGGCTGTACTAATACTTGCTCCTTATTTTTATGTATATACTTTGAGGAAATTTCCTTGTCAAATATTCAATGTTTGTCTGTCAATTTTTGTGATATTTGTGTCCCCAATGCCTATGCGCTGATCCGTCTATTTAGGACCTCAGTGCCTTGTAGTAAGTTTTTTTTAAGATTTATATTGTAGAGCACAAATAGGCAATATATTTAGGGGCCGCATATCACCCCTCATTTGAAATGAAATGAAATACCCAACTTTGGAACTTTGAAAGCCATGCCTATAAACTTAATTCAACCAATGACTTTCTCAACTGAGCTACAAACCTCTCAATTTAAAAGTACTCTTCTCTCTACCCCGATCTCTCTAAAAGAAAACAAAACTTTCCAATATAACTTACATTGGACGCCATCTTGGTGACTCTCAAGATTTTATAGTGCCATACATGAGAGTAATAAGAAGCTAGCCAAAGTATATCACTCATACTGGCAAAACATGGCCAAAATATTTCGCTAATCCTCCAGTAAATTGAGAACACGCACCATGCAGTAAGGACTCTGCTTATTAATAAATCCCTTCAACATATCTTAACCGTTTATTCGCTGCCGGGACACGAAGCCGTAGGGACTAAAAAGAAAGCCAAATATAGTGTCCTAAATAGTTGGCATCCAGCCCTACAAAAAGATATATTGAGAGCTTCCAAATTGGACAAAATGAGCCTTCCTAAATCAACTATCATCATTTGAAAGACCTTGTACCACTTTATATTAAGTTGTTACAGCAGCTGAATATTAGAATGCAACTGAAGCTGTTCATTAAGTAAATCAGCATAATAAGAATCCAATCCGGCACTGAAGAAGCCGCCAATCATTATAATAAGCGGATTCTTTATAGCTTTACATAAGGCCTATAAGATTAGAACTAAACATTTGCATACTTAATAATTAGTTAGACAAATTTAATGACCGCAATTGTCGCGGAAGATTTCCACAGAGCATTGGGGACAGAAAATGAAAATGAAAAAATACCCTGTTACAAAAAAGGATTGAGCCATTAGATAAAGCTAACAGCGAATAGATGTTCTGGATAATGCGACAGTATCCAATATTATACCCGTCCCTCTTAACTAAGTCCTTTAGAATACTGATTCTCCAACATATATGTCCATATTTCAAGCTTAGTACGCAGAGTCTATTAATAACTTGTTCTATCCGAGACCGCAGTAGCGCCCCGTCTTAGGAAAAACACATTCCAAAAATGCAACGAGCATAGGCGGCTAAAGTTATAAGCAACCACTTTCATTAATTATCTAATACATGCGATATTCTCTATTATGAGTATAAAAAAAAAACTATTCACATATTGGAATCATACTTCTCTCCATGAACAATCACAGATTTTAAGTCTATTATAATTTCTTTTCTCTGTACGCATATGTCACACATTGTACAGCTACTAAGAACCTTTGATACGAGTTCAAGATGTTAATAGAACCACAGCCATCATTCACAAACCTACGAGCTATGAGCGACAGTCCAGTAATATCATGGTAAAAAATTACACTTACTGTTTTCAAGAGTCAATTACTGTTCACTGGAAAGCTAGCTCTTTCCTACGTGGAAACACAACGTATACCTACTCATCTTTTCGTTTTATCACGCCCAAAGAGACACTCGCAAACAATGAATCAGCATAAATAATTATATGCATTGAAGACATGCTGATCAGACATGGCAGTTTACTTATCATTATTCTAGTAAACTATGTACATGCGCTTCCCTATTCCAAGAGCATATCAAGCATGCAATTTATTACCACCAATGGGAAAGTGGAACATCACACAATATGCTTACACCTTGAACCGCAGGCTTAACCAATACACTATGACATGATAAATCCTTCGAAGTTCAGCGAACTGAGATTACCTACACTGTCAAGCTTTACAATACAAACAGTCCTTCTTTAAACTACAGAAGGCAGAAGATATTTTCATTGGACGAATTCCATACACTCCCGGTAAAATCATCAAATAGCATATAAAAAATTCTTTTCCATTAATTTCCCCGCTTACAGACAGCCATTGACGCTCTTTTTTAGACCCAAAATCGCATCATGGGTTAAATCTTAAATGACGAGAGCTTAATTGACCTCCGATAAACCTCATCTAAAGGGTCGTTCAGAACATGATCGTTTTACACTTTACCAAAGATGATATTTCTTTATTTCTCTAACATCTGTAAAATAATCAAAGACGGACCCCTCAAGAAGAACAATGAAATGTTAAAGACGTTACAGGAAAGAAAAACAAAGACAAATTGATAGAATAAGTCGCATTTCCAACGTCCAATTTAATTTCTTTATTATTGTCATGGCGACATTATTTCCATCCAGTAATTCTCACTTTTTGGTTCGATCTTATTCAAAATATATGACAATATATACCTGAAGCTCACACATTGCGTGACTCCAGCAACTCCCTGTGGAATATAAAAAGCGGATAGTTAGAATTAGTGATTCAAGCGGATGGCTTCTCAAATTGCAATTCGTTTTCTACGTACTTCATAGGAAGGTATTTAAAAAAGAAAAGAAGTATTGATTGAAAAATGGCAATATAAAAGAAAGCTTGATCATTTGCTTTTAGAATTTATAATAATACTATGTAATAAAAATTAACTTCTGGAAGTTTGAATGTTTTGATATTTGACTCAATGCCCCTTATAATAGTTTTTTTAGAAAAACAAGAAGCATACAATAAATGAGCAATTTAACTCCCAGCGCTAGGTTTTAGTACTTCTATTATTCATTTGCGAACCTCACGCTTAGTTATATATATCTAGCCAAAGCACTCCGATAGTTTCTATCTTTTCGTTATTGCCATCCTTTGTTATTGACCAACATTTCGCGCGGTTTGTCTTTCCATTTTTCGTTTTAATAGAGCCTTTTAACTATATGTATATATTTATTGTGCTTCTCTTAGCTTTTTAATCATGTTTATGACCTATTGTGTATTGATTTTAAATTCTATGAATGAATTGATAAAATGATGACCTTAAAAAACAATGAATATAGAAATTATAAATTATAGGTCTCGATAAGTTGTTCAATTCTTGAATATATAATTTTTCGCCCATGGTTTAGCTGTAGCAATTGTTTCTCTCTTACCACGTTTTCTACGTGGCCGTCTCACATTCGTTTCATATGACCCCCGAAATCAATATTTTGGCCGCTGTTCAGGGTTTCATGACAGTGCGAAATTTAAAATAAATGTCTTTCTTGTCAAACTGCTTCAAAAATGACTTTCGTTTTCCCCCCCCAGCACAAATGAAACTTACTGGACTTTACGAGGTTTGAATGATTTTTTCCCAATCTTACGTAAGCGAAGGACCACATTTGCCCAGTTTTGAGGGAACTTGAAATGCCTAAAATTAGTAGGCCTTATGGCCACTATGCACATCTCTTGTTAGCTGAGTGGGCTTACCAAAACTTTTGTCCCTAGTTTGATGTAGCATAACATTTGGTTCCTGACATGCACGTATCAGGCTCAATACTAAATAATTTGCTCTACGATTTTTCATTGTTTTTGAATACATTATTAGAGAGCATAAGAAAATTCTATCGTCCTTCACCGCCAGCGATAATGCAGCGCACTTATAAATTAAAATGCCCATCACAATGAAGTGGGTTATTAACAACAATTATTAGAAGTAAAGAATTAGCCTCTAGCCAGACAATATGATTTCTCAAAAATTTGAGCTTCAAATACGTAAGTATTAATTAGTCTCTGCTGTAAGACGATCATTACGGTCAGTTTGAAACAGTAACGATTGCTACCGAAATAAAAAAGTCAATAAAGTTCTAACTGGCCTAGCATACTTTGGTTTCTGCGTACTTTAGCATACATGGAATTAAGCCACTTCAACTCGATCTGACAATATCAACTGCTCATAATATGGCCTTCAAATATCGCCTGAAACTGCCAAAAAAGTTATAAGTTTGAACAAACCATAGAAAAAATCTGTCAAAATGCCAGTTTGCTGTCATAAATCGACCGAAGTATAACCGTTATAAACAGAAGCTTTAAAGCATAAATCCGACGTGAAGATGAGACCAGGGGGGACAGAAAATATTTCTTTTTATTTTGGTGCTCCTTTAGTAATCGTAAGTACATAGTCCTAACCACTTTGATGTCCTTAAGTTTAATTCCGCCGTTTGTAAGAGTCTTAATTTATTGTAAACAAATATTGGTCGTTTTTAAATGTAAATAAAGCGCGACCCTCTGCATGCTACCCACACTTATCCTAACATAAAAGATGACTAATACTATAGCTTTAGGAACCTAAGCTGTGAATTGTTAGAAAATCAAACAAATGCTACAGGTAAGTGCATTTTTGGATATCTTCGTTTACTACGTATTAGCACAACATATGGGATATTTTTGCCGCGTAGCATTGAATTCAATTATATCAATTAATAATCTTAATCATGCTTAGTGGCGCCTTAATTGCCACATCTAATTTGATTTTACCATGCAGCGAAGCATTTACGTCGCCCACTGCTCATACGCATTACGCTGCGGGCGGGAGAGGGGTCATGCCCCCCCCCCTTAGATTTGGGACTACAAAGTAATTTACAAGGAAACCAAATGGAAAGAATAGCAGAATAGGGAAAACCAGGAAAAACTGTTTCTTTCCGTCCCCATTCTGGCTTGCCTGCCCATAGATTTTGACCCTCAATAGGAAAAATATAAATTAGAATTTGTGAGTGAGTGACCCTAACTTTTCTTATAGATTTGGTTGGAAGCAAAAAATATAAAAAAAATCATATTCTTCATAGTAATGAATTTAAAATAACGATGCTTTTCAATAGCGAAAAGTTATAAGA
>JAPEVW010000026.1:893825-1064825 GCA_027921565.1 Artemia sinica | reverse complement strand
GCGGGTTTTAAGGGGAGGGCTGGAAAGTTGACCAGAGTGAAAGTGCTGCGCAAAGCAAAAAATCAGAATCAACACCGCTTAAGTAAAATCAATATTACTTTTTTGTAGTTAATGAATGGCATTAGAGCCGACTTTTCATGTTTGAAAATTAAAAGATGCGGAAAACTGTGTGGAGGTGATTTCAAGCGGATTGGCCAATATTTCTCAATTTGAAAAGCCCTTTTAGTGCCAACGCGAGTGATGCGAAGCATCGCGAGCGGCAAATTTTTGGAAACTGACAGTTTTTGTAGGAAATTGGCACTATTTTTCCGCCAAAAGTGGCACTAAAATAACCTGCTGAGTCTGTGATGAAAAACCCCGCTGCTGAGCTGAGATTATTCATGCTACTATATGTAATTAATTGAAAAAAAAATTCCGAAAGATTAATTCATCCTTTTTTCTCAATATATATCCATCATATACGCAACTAACTTTTCTTCATTTCTTCACTCTAGACTAGTCAACACCATCACCATTAGGACGTTTCCTTTGAATAACGATCATTAGATAACACAACTGTAAAAATGGTTTCAAGGTAAGATTAATGATTTCTTTCTATCTATAAGTGGTGCTCATTTAAAATATGAATGATTCTGTTCATATAGGCCAGGCTCCAGGATAAATTTAAATGTTTATAAACAAAGTTTTCCCCAAGATTTAGTCAGCCAATAACAATTATCTAAAGCTAGTCTATATACATCATTTCCAAGAATAGCCTAGTCAAAATCTTGATTACTGGGTTTTTACCTCATAGAGCCATCCCATATACAAAATGCCTGGGTAAATGTTTACCAAATCATATTAGGCTATTGAGTTAGGAATAAAGTGAATACACCATTTGGTGCCTTTTTTTATGCTGATTACGAATATAATAATAATTTCTATCGGAAATGAATTTTAGCTCCCCCTATATATGCCAATTCAGGGTATATATTTCTACATTATGGGGGGTAAAGTTTAAACTTACCTCCCATTTACATCAGAAATAAAATTTGCCCCCACCCCCCCCCTAATGTAGAAATATATACCCTGAATTGGCATATATAGGGGGGAGGGGCTAAAATTCATTTCTGATAGAAATGATTGTTATAGGCTAATCATAATCAGCATAAAAAAAGACATCAAATGGTATATTCACTTTATTTGAAACTCAATAAGCTAATATGATTTGGTATACCAATGCCTGTAGCTGACTATATCTGGGACCATTTGGGAAGGGATACATTTTCAAAAAAGTTGGCCTAATCATGATATTTAGAAAAAAAAAACTAAAATGAAGATTTATTTTCATTACTTTTAGGCCATTTATAGGCTATGTAATTTTTCATTGTTCATATTATTGATTTATGAATAAAGTAAATATATCACTTGATGCTTTCTTTATGCTCTTTCCAAATATACTAGCCTAATCATTTTTGTCAGAAATAAATTTTACCCCCACCTCTATAGCCTATATACCAATTCAGGGTATATATTTGCACATTAGGTGGAGAGGGGAGTTTAAACTTACCTCTCATTTACATCAGAAATAAAAGTTACCCTGCTAATGTGCAAGTATATAACCTGAATTGGTATGTATAGGGGTGGGAGTAAAATTCATTTCCAACAGAAATGATTATTATATTTGGAAAGAGCATACAAAAAGGCATCAAGAGGTATGTTTACTTTATTTGTAAATCAATAGTACTAACAACAAAAAATTTACCCATTCTTATAAGAATATTTGGTTAATAATTAGGGCCATTTTTTCACTCATCAATGTGCTAAGATCTTATGTCATTTGTCAGAAAATGCTTAAAAGTGAAATCTTTGAACAAAGATCTTACATCTTTGGTTGTTTTTGTGCAAACCTCTTTCATCATTCTGCTCTGATCAGTGGTCTGAGAACAATGATGAATTGATGACCATTAAACACTTTTGGTAAAATTCTACTTTAGCTACTTTTGGCTATCTTGGAAAGGGGTTAGGTTAGGAAAATGAAACTTTCAGGGATTGATCAACAGGCTAAAGTATGTCCTGGGAAGGTATTTTACCCCTTCTCCCTCTAGAGGGTCTTGAAATTTGCCTACATGACCGGTCTATGCCTGTTGAAATTTTTGACAAAACAACATTTTACCTTAATTTTCTGGCATCCATTTCTTTTTCTCTGGCTTCAGTTCTGAGAATGCAGTTCCTTTTATTTGAGTAGAATTTTAAGCCATATCAATGTTTTTTTTTTTTTCAAAATTTAGGAAATGTATTTGCATATCTTTAAACATTATAAATTGGGATTGAGCAAAGTTGTGAACCTGTAAAAAATTTTGTTCTACTTGATTTAAGCAGGAGGTCTATTTTGCAAGTCTTCACTTTCATAACACAAAGATTTTTAAAGGTCATCAAAGGTCAAGACACTCTAGAGGGAGAAGGAGTGGAGGTAGGTACTGTAGAAAATCTTGATGTTTATTTATTTGAAATAGAAACCCAGGTCACCTAGAACAGAAAGGTAAGAATATTACATCCTTCCTCCTTTCCAAACTAGCGAGCTGGTACAAAACATAATAAACAAATTCCACTTTTAAACACTAAACACACTGCCATAATACATTACTATATTTCTTTATGAGGAGGCACTAGGCTTGCTCCCCTTTTTTTTTTTTTTTTTTTTTTTTTTTTTTTTTTTTTTTTTTTTTTTTTTTTTTTTTACAAAATTCACTTCACTTTTGAAACAGGGGGGTGGTGGTATTCCTTTCAGGTTAAGCCTCTGGACTGGATTCACAGCGCAACTGGTGCGGGTTATGTAGGGGGTATTATGGAGTTCTGTATGGGTCACGTGACTGGTGCTTGGTACAGGTATGGGCCTGTTAAATGTTGGGCTATGAATGCGAGTAAAGGGTTTCAGACGGTTTTCATCTGGTGTTCTAGGGATGGGGGTAGGCATTGTTTCTGATAGACTCAGTGGTGTGGTTGGAGTATCTGTATGGGGAATCTCTTCAGTTGTGGTGGCATCTGGTGACTGAGGTTGCTGACAGACTATCTTTATGTGGTGCCTGTTCCTTCTGTAGGTTGCTCTGTCATTTGTCTTGACTATGTAGGATCTGGGATTCACATCTGCTCTTTTGACAATGCCCGCCTGCCAGAGTTTGCTGTAGACTTGGGCCTGTACAGGTTGTCCAATTTGTAGGGGTTTCAGTTGCTTTGACTGTCAATCATAGTACTTGCTCTGGCGTGACTGTTGCTTCATTCGATTCTGTCGAAATTGCTTGTGGTGAATGGTCTTTGGTGCAAGCAATTCTTTGGTGCATGGGACTATTGATCTGAGATTTCTGCTCATTAGCAATTGTGATGGGGAGGCCAGACCATCAACTGGGGTGTTCCTGTACTCTAGCAACGCCAGCTCAAAATCATTTCCAGCAATATCAGTTTTACTCAGGATATCTTTAACCGTCTGTACGGACCTTTCTGCCAATCCGTTTGATTGGGGGAAATGTGGTGAGGATGTGGTGTGGGATATTTCCCAATCCAATATGAATTTTTGGAAGACAGATGATGTAAATTGTGGGCCGTTGTCGGTAATGAGCATACGAGGAATTCCATAACGAGCAAAGTGCTTTTTCAGGTATGGAATTATTTGGTGAGCATATGTACTGCTTCCCAATCTATCGACTTCGAAAAATCGACTGTAATAGTCAACAGTAATGAGGAAGTATTCTCTGTTTTTGTAAAAGAGGTCGCAACCAATTTTTTCCCATGGTAAGTCAGGGATGTCATGTGGCCTCAAGGGCTCTTTCTGGTTAGAGTTCTGGAGTCTGGTGCATGCATAGCAGTGTTTGATATGTTCCTCAATATCTTTTGTCATCCTTGGCCAAAAAATGACTGAGCGAGCACGCTGTTTAGTTTTTTCAATACCCAGATGTGATGCGTGTATGCAGTTAAGGATATCTATGCGGGAGTTTTTGGGTATGACCAGGCAATCTCCTTTTAGTATAATTTGGTCTATGACCGTTAGGTCATGCTGGACATTCCAGAATGGGGTGAGAATTGCTGGGAGGTTTCTTCTGGATGCTGGCCAACCACTTTTGATTGTCTTAGCCAGCTCAACCAATTGAGTGTCAGCTGTTGTCTCTTGTTTGAGCTTTTTAAGTCTGTCATTGCTGATTGGTTGGATTGACATTACAGAATGCACATATGATTCGATCTCTTTTTGCATCTCTCCATCCTCTTCAGGGAGATGCATGCGTGACAGGGCATTGGCAACTGGAATCTCTTTGCCTGGGTGGAATGTTATGGTGAAGTTGTATGGTTGGATTCTCAGTAGCATCCGCTGGAGTCTTGGTGACGACTTTGATATTGGGCGATTCAGGATCACTTGGAGAGGCTTGTGATCCGATATGATTATGAACTTCTGGCCATAGAGGTATTGGTGGTAGTGTATGCAGGCAAAGAGAATAGCATATAGTTCCTTTTCTATCTGCAAGTAGTTCTGTTTGGTGGTGTTCAAAGAGCGTGATGCAAAGGAGATTGACTTCCCATTTTGAATAAGGGTGGCTCCTAGGCCAAACTTCGAAGCGTCAACTTGTAGTTCGATGTTCCCTGCTTTTGGATTGAAAAATGTCAATGAGCTGCAAATGGATTCTTTGATGTTGTTCAATGCTATATTGTGTTGTGGCTCCCACTTGAGCTGTCGCTGTTTTGCCAGGTTGCGTAGGGGCTGATTTAGTGATGCTAGATTGGGAATGTACCTTGCTAGGTAGTTCATCATTCCCAGTATGGTCTGTAGTTCATCCTTGGTAGATGGGGGTCTCATTTCTTTCAGTGCACGGACCTTTCGTGGGTCTGGGTGGATACCAGCTTTTGATATTATGTGTCCAAAGTGGTATGCTGTCGCACCCAAACACACATTTTTTTTAGGTTGAATTTCACAGTCCTTTCGCGTGCTCTGATTAGTGCACTGTGAACATTTGCATTGTGCTCCTCTATGGTTTCCCCACATATAATGATGTCATTGACTATGATGGAAAAACCTTTAATGCCTTCAAATGCCTCTTCCATACAGCGTTGAAATTCATCCTGCACTGAAATCAACCCAAACGGCATGCGTTTGAACATGTATTGGCTGTATGGAGTGTTAAATGTTGTTAGATGAGATGATTCATTGTCAAGGACGAGAGACCAATATCTGTGACAGGCGTCCAGCTTGGTGAAAAATTTAGCTCTGGAGTGTTTTAGTATTGCTTCGTCAAATGTGGGCATTGGGTGGTGGGGTCTTTTGATGGCCTTGTTCAGGTCCTGTGGGTCAATGCAGACCCGGAGGCTTTTGTCAGGCTTTTCGACCACAACTGCAGCATTTACCCAATCTGTGGGGTAAGTAACCTTTTTGATGACCCCAAGTGCCTCCATCCTGTCTAGTTCCTTCTTGAACCTGTTTTGGAGAGATATTGGGATGCGTCTGGCTGGTACAGCCTTAGGTTCGGTTCCTTCTTTGAGTGTTATGTGACACTCACCTTTGAGCTGTCCTATACCTTGAAATACGTCTTTGAATTCCTCGATGAATGGGTTTGGTTTTGTCACAGTAAGTATCAGCTTAATTAATTTTAGTTTCTTGCTGGTTTCGAAGCCTAAGATTGGGATGGGGGCATCTTTCACTATGAAGAAGGGCTGTGTCTCAGTGCATCCGTTGGTATATGCACAGTTAAGACTGCAAACACCAAGCGTTGGGATCTTCTGTCCTCCGAAATTAGTAAGAATTTGTAGTGTCTTATTGACTTTGGGCCTTGGTTTAAGGGTATTAAAAAATGTTTCAGGTATGATGTTGGCCTGTGCACCCGTGTCAATTTTGAAAGTGATACTGATGTGTTCTTTGATTATGAGCTTCACATATGGTTGATCATCCCCTTTGTTCATGTTTATGGTGTCAATGAAGAGCTCATCATTGCTGTCTGGTTGATGCTCGTTTGTTTGATGTCGTTGATTTATTACGTTCACCACCTTTTTGCTGCTTTTGCAAACCTTTGCAAAATGGTTTAGTTTTTCACAGTTACTGCATATTTTTCCTTTTGCGGGGCATTTGTGGGAAGGTCAATAATCCCCTCCACAGAAATGGCATTGTCTTACAGATGGGGCATGGTTTGATTTCTTTGCCCTCCTGACAAAATCCACTTCATGCTTTATGCATGTTTCTTGATAAGCTTGGCTGCCACAAGTATCAGGCTTTGACATTGTCCTGAGCTGCACCTGGGTTTCTATATGAGTTCCCACTATAGTAATTGCTTGTGACAGAGTTAGATTGGAACCTGCTTGGAGGAGTTTCTCTCTGACTTTTGCTGAAGAGATGCCACATACAAGTCGGTCTCTTACCATTTCATCTCTCATGGCTGTTGTGGAATATGCACATTCACGAGCCAAAAGATTCAGATCAGTTAAGTATTGATCCACTGGTTCACCATCTCGTTGATCACGTTTATGAAAGAGATATCTTTGAAACACTGTATTGCACTGAGGGAGGAAATATTCACTGAACTTGTCCATGTACGGTTGAACTTTGTCCTGTTCATCAGCTGTAATTGTAAAGGTACTAAAAATGTCTCGCCCTTTATCTCCAAGCCAGATCAGCAGGAAGGCGCATTGCACTTTTTCTGTCTTTCCGCTAAGGGGTCCTTGGAACATCAGCTTTGCATGGTTGTTAAATCTTGTCCACGCCTCTTTAAGGTTATCACTTGTCCAATCCATTGCAGGGTAGGGGACGTTGGTTTCCATGTTGTTTTTAGAGGATCTGACACCATGTAGAAAATCTTGATGTTTATTTATTTGAAATAGAAACCTAGGTCACCTAGAACAGAAAGGTAAGAATATTACAGGTACCTACCTCCAAAATACCTTCCTGGGACATACTTTAGCCTGTAGACCCATCCCTAAAAGTTTCATTTTCCTAACCTCACCCCTTTCCAAGATAGCCAAAAGTAGCTAAAGTAGAGTTCTACCATCTTTTTTTAAAGTGAAACCTTACAAAAATAGATCTTCTGCTTACATAAAGCACAAAAAAGTGTTTTCAGCTTCACAACATTGCTCAATCCTGTTTTATGAGGTTTTAAAGATATGTAAATACATTTTCTAAATTTTGAAAGAAATCCATTGATGTGGCTTAAAATTCTACTCTAATAACTGGAGTTGTATTTCAAAACTAAAACAAGAAAAAAGAGAAATTGAAAATTGTGTAAAATGTTGTTTTGTAAAAACATCAAACCACTATATATAAATGATATACAGTAAGATCATTCCCTATCTAAACCATAATACTAAGCCAGACCAAGATGCAAGTGATTGAGTGAACTTATAAACATAGGCAACATTAGACTTTTTCATGGATAGACAAGTCAGATTTCTCTTGAATGCAAAACTTGGCTTCACCTTTGTAACACTAAATTTTAAAGAATCTAATTCTAAATCAATTTATTCCAATACATATATTAAAATTGGTAATTAGTAGTGCAATTTTATTATTAGATGTTTTTAGAAATTACAAGCAGGTTTTATGAAAAAATTTCTATGAAAAAACATGTTCCAGGGTAATATACACTGGACTGCTGATGGCAGATCATACAAATATAGGGACAGAGCTTTTATAATCAGCCATGATTGTAGTAGCCAAATGTCACAGAGCTGTGATCTTACTGTATATTATTTATATACAGTGCTCCCAACCTATAAAATAGGAAAATTTCTAAGACTTAGAAATCAGAAGAGGGTTAACATGGAAGCTTAGTAATATCTTCCCAGGAGTATGTTATGCAGGGTGTGTGATCTGTTGCCTTCAGTTTTTGAAATTAGAAAAAACCTTCTTTTTTCATTTATTCTTGATAAGCCAATCTCTTTAAGCAGAAACTTAGAAATTATAAGTTTCTTAAGACTAAATATGAGGCAGATTATATAATTTTGAGATGTTTCAACTTTCTGCAGCTGGGTCTTTTCACAAGCCTTATATACTATGAGCCCATAATGGATTTGGGGTCTTATACAAGATCTGTAAAAGTGGGGTAAAGTTTTGTCTTTAAAACTCCAGGGTGTAGATAATAGTCTTTATGATTCTGATTTTCCTATGGCATTTTTTGAATATAGTTATGTTGTGAAGGTGAAAAATGAGTTTTTGGTCAAGTATAAGACCAGGTATGCAATATGTTTCACATCTGCCAGTAGCAGAACTCAATAAAATTCCAAAAGCTGCTGACACTTTAGCAGCAAAACTTGTGTTTTAACAGCCTTGCTTTGAGCAAAAAATATGTTTATATGTTAAATTTGCAGAACAGTAACAAATATAACTGGCGATTTTAATTTCCCCTTGGTTTAATGGGTGGATGGACTTGGTCATCCAGCATCTGGCGGTGGGGATTCACCATTTGTGTCTTGTTTATCTGACAATTTCCTTCACCAAACGGTTGAAAAACCCACAAGGCACCGTGGTGACCAGAACCCTTCCTTGTTGGATCTTGTAATTCTGAGTGACCCAGACTCTCGTCAGAAATGAATTTCTTCCTCCAGTTGGTAACAGCGACCACTCAGTTATCCTCTCTGTGCTGTCTATGAATAGTCGTCTTCAAACTAACTTGTGCCCTCAAACTTTTATTGACTATCATGAAATACAGTGGGAATTGGTATCAATTAATTGGTCAGAGCTCATTACTTCTGATATCAACACGTCATGGTTGAATGTCAAGGAAACTCTCCTGTCAACAGAAAAGAAGCACTCCCATGTTATTTATCAAAGACAACCAAAAACACTTCCGTTTCTCACAAAGGATACAAAGAGGACTATCAATAGGAAAGCCAGAGCTTGGAAAAGGTACAAAAAGAAAAAAACACAGGAAAATTGGCTAAGGTATGCAAAGGCTTGGAATCTCGTCTTGGACTCAGTTCGGAAACTGAAGTCTGGATATGAGGAGAAGCTTGCCACTGATATCAAGGCAAACCCCAAATCTTTCTGGAGGCATGTTTCTGCTAAAAGTCCTAACCGTCACACCATTCCTGACCTCAAACATAGCAGGGTAATGCACTCATTGCTGATAGATAAAGCTAATTTACTAAATGTCCAGTTTGCCCCGCTTTCACCACCCAGTCTTGTCCAACCATCCCTGCAGCACCATCACAATCTGTATCTACCCGAATGCCTAGCCTCTTAGTTACTGAAGAAATGGTCTTATCTAGCCTCGATAAACTTGATGTTAACAAGTCCAAAGGACCTGACGGGTTACACCCAAGGCTTCTTCAAGAGTGTAGAAATGTCCTCGCTTCTCCTCTGTGCAGACTCTTCCAGCTGTCCCTAAAAAACGGAGAGCTACCTACAGATTGGAAAACGTCAAATGTCACGCCAATCCACAAAAGAGGCCCCAAGGATTGTGCTGAAAATTACCGTCCCATCAGCATCACTTCTGCGGTTGTAAAGGTGCTCAAGAGATTTGTAAATAGAGCTCTCATTCAGCACTTTGAAATTAACAACATACTAACTCCTTCTCAACATGGCTTCAGATCTGGTAGATCCATGGACACTAACCTAATACAGACATACGAGTATGTAACATCACTGCTGGATCAAGGATTTCCTGTTGATATGGTGCTCCTGGACCTCTCAAAAGCTTTTGACAGGGTATGTCATGAATTCCTGATCGCCAAACTGAAGGCAGTAGCTGTTGATGGTGTTACTGTGCAGTGGATACAGAGTTTCCTATCAGAAAGAACACAAGCTGTCAGGGTCTATGATTCTCAAGGTGTTCCTCATTTATCGTCATCCATAACTGTGTTAAGTGGCGTCCCCCAGGGGACCATCCTTGGACCGAGTGTCTTCAATTTTTATATTAATTTTGCACCAAACCTTCTCTCGAACCTCCTCACACTTTATGCTGATGATTCAAAACTTGTTGGCAAAGCTTCTATACCATCTGATCTCCAATCTATACAAACGGACCTTGATATTCTTGGAAGCTGGGCTGATAAATGGCTTCTCTCCTTTAATGCCGAAAAATGTCATGTCATTCATTTTGGCAAACATAATCTACATCAGCAGTACCATCTCCAAGGTAACCCCCTCTCTGCAGTTACTGAAGAAAGAGATCTTGGAGTCATTGTTGATCATCAGCTGGGTTTCAGTACCCATGCAAAATCTGTATCTTCTTCTGCCTTCCAATCCCTTGGACTTTTTAAAAGAACTATCTCTAGCTGGCGTCCTAAAGTATTTATGAAGCTCCACAAGGCACTGGTTCGTCCACACCTTGAGATTGGAATGTCCCTGGCGTCCCCCTATTTTAAGAAGGACAGGGAAATACTAGAAAAAGTACAGAGAAGAGCAACTAAGATGGTTGATGGCCTCAAACAAGTGCCATACGAAGAGCGTTTGCATCATCTGAAGCTCCCTACTCTCACATACCGGAGGAAGCGAGGCGACATGATTCTAACCCACAAAGTCATTTAAAAAAATACTGTTCCTGGTCTCCTTGCTCCCCCAGAACGCCTTGTGACAAGAGGACATTCAATGAAAATTTTCAAGAAGCACTCTTCTATCCGAGAGAGAAGCCATTTCTTCAGCCAACAAATAACCAACTTGTGGAATCAGCTCTCTGAAGATACGGTGTCTGCAGACTTGACGATTGCCTTCAAGCAAAGACTTAACAAAGATTGGCAACAGCAGGAGTTCCTCTACAACTAGGAAGCTGCTGAGTCTACAACCCGAATGTAGCAAGCAAATCACAACAAACAAAAAAAAACAACCATTAGATGTCATCACAGAGCATTACAAGGATGGAAAATCCTTAAATTCGCTCCAAGCTGCAATTTAAGGTAATTTGAGGTAATAACTTAGCATAGCTTGCTGTTAGAAATATCAATAGTTTTCTGAATTACCATTAACTTTATAAACCAACTCAATGGCAAGTCATATACTAACCATAAATATCATATTTATGTACATAATCAATTTTACATTAAATATCATTATTAATTGTCAATATTAAAGATCATCAATATCAAATATCAATTTTACATGTACTATTATATCAAAAGTACTATTGGCAGCCAAAATATAGCTGATCTTCTAAATGAGCAATTTGCATCAGTCTTTGCAAATGAACCTGATAATGCTCCCATTCCCAACTTAAAGTACAGCTTCCAGAAGCAAATGAGTTGCATTACAGTCACTGCTTCTATGGTTGAAAAAACAACTCAAAAGCCTGGACATCAACAGAAGTGCTGGTCCTGATAACATTCACCCTGGTCTGCTAAAAGAAGCTGCTTGTGAAATTTCCTTACTTAACAGGTATCATAAGTATGATACCTGGATACTTAACAGGTATCATAAGTATGTCCCTCCCAATGAAAACTAGCCTATATCCACACTTTATAGAATTATCCAGTAAGTTTATCGCAGATCATTTCTTGTCTTCATTCTCGGTGCGAACAAAAAGCTCCTCCCACTTATTCATCGATTAGCGGGTTAGTCTGTATGCATCAATCAATGAGAAATGGTTCGAAATTGTATCATTCATAATTGTGAAAGCAGAAAAAAACTTGGTGAGCCAGCCAAGTGGTTTGCAAGTGTCCCATCTCACAGGTATGACTTAATTTATATACAAATTATGACTTAATCTATTATTTACAAACAGTGGACTCAACTGATTGTCCTATGTAGGATTTTATAAAAAAGGTGATGGGGGGTTGATGAAATTTGTGAAAATAAGGATTTTTTTTCTTCTAATAACTGGTGGAATAGGTGTGATGGTTTCAGGGGAGGATCCAGGATTTTTTAGGGGGGGGGGCGCAAAATAGGTTGATCCGATAAACTTACGTTAGGAGCAAGTTTAATTAATGCAAACTTGTGTTAATTAGGTAAATGACGCTACTTTAGACTACTATAGGGGGGAACCCCTCGTCCCCCCCTTTGGATCCGCCACTGGATGGTTTATCATTTTTTTTTTACATCGTGATGTTTATTTTCTACGATATTTATTTTCTAGATAAGACTACTTTTGTTTTCAATCAATGTTTTTGTATGAAATGGGCAAACCTTTCCTGAACTTTAAACAATAAACACCTCTGTTTGAAAATCTTTGCACTTTGTGAATTTAGATAGTGATAAGGGTTCCTGATTGAGACCAATTTTAGGACTTGGGTTCTAATTATTGGTTGCTGTGGTAAAAGTTGCCACAATAGCCCTATCCAAGAAAATACCAAACGTCTGTTAAGAAGTGTTTTTTTGTAAAATTCTTAGGGAAAAAATTGAAGGACATCACACATTTTAGTGGCAGATCCAAAATTTTACGGGGCTTTACGCTAGAAAAGCTCCTATTATAGAATATTCTTCCAGTTTGTATGTATACAAAGTTTGTATATATACAGTATATATATATATAATATATATATATATATATATATATAATAATATATATAATAATATATATATATATATATATAAATATATATATATTATATAATATATACTATATATATATATATATAAATATAAATAATAATATCTATATATAATATATATATCGGCGCGTACAAACAGCTCCTCTCATTTGATCTGCCGTTAGCGGTCCAATTACCCTGGAACACGTATTTTGGCAGAAACTTTCTCAAAATGCCTTTAAAACCAACTCGAGACTTCGAAACCTACTTGTAATTCCTATAAACATCTGAACTAATTTTATATATATATATATATATATATATATATATATATATATATATATATATATATATATATATATATATTATATATATATATATATATATATATATATATATATATATATATAATATATATATATATATATATATATATATATATATATATATATTTATATCGGCGCGTACAAACAGCTCCTCTCATTTGATCTGCCATCAGCAGTCCAATTACCCTGGAACATGTATTTTGGCAGAAATGTTGCACACTTGGCCTTCCTTGTAATGAGTTGGTTGTGAGATTGTTTGACAAAGGGAATTCAAAGAGGGCAGACAAAAAAGGAGAATCTCTATTACAAAAACCAGATCCATCAGTCCATTGGATTTCAGGAAGGTTAAAATCCCCCATAAGGACAAGATCATAGCAGGAAAATTTGGACATCACATGAGACAACATAGCGGCCAAATTAGATTCAGAGTCCAAAACACATATCACTGGGGCTTCTATAAACAACACCCACTACAATTGAAATTATTTGATTGTATATTTTAATCCACACAGACTCAATTCCATCAATATTCATAGAATTGAATTGGACGAGACTAACATTTAGTCCATCTCTAATATAAAGGCACACTCCTCTGTGGCAAAGTGGGAAATTCAGATTAGAAAATAGTTGGTAACCATTGATTTTGATTTCATCAGGACTGACAAGGTATTTTTTAGTGAAACTTCTGTAATTGCTGCAATGTCCACTCCTTCAGATTCCATCTGAAAGGAAAGTTCAGAAAGCTTATTAGGGAGGCTATCAACATTGGAGCTAAGGAACCTCATTCCCTGACAGGTAGGAATCTGAGAGGATGCAGGAACTAAAGGACTAGTAAGGTTGTTGGATACAGCACTATGAAATGACAAAGAAGAAACATCAGGTAAACAAGTTTTTGCTGAAGAAACAAGAGAAATGTCAGCATCAGACAGGGAAATATTATTATTATGTTCACTACTAGACCATATAGAGACAGAATTTGGTGATGCAAGTCCATAAAAACTTAAATAACTTAGAAGACACTGTAGAAACCACTAGGTCCTGAACAGTTGAAACAGAGCAAACCGGATTGTAGAGAATTTTCAATATGGGATACCCTGTTTACAATATCACTAACCTGGGCTGAAATGTTGTTCTCAGTTGGGAAAGTGTTTGGGTCAACTGACTAGTGGTGGCAAACTCCTCTTAAGAACTTCCCTAAAAGATTTTAAGGAATTATCCATAACTGATGCTAGCTTATTTATCTAGCTTGCTCACTAGAGGGGGGGGGGAGGAGGAGGGTTAACTTTTCAGGCTGGACAAGACCAGGAACATGTAAGGGATTGCATCATCTTGCTTAATAATTTGTATTCTCCAGGGGACAGGTCCAGACATTCACCACAGATCCACTTCTCACAAATATCACATTCTATGGCAGAGGACCCCTCATCCAATTCAGTAGAACATGTAGCACATCTGTTATGGCCTTTAACTGGGCTTATCTGTTTTCTTTTAGCCTTACTGGACATGATATATTCAACTAAATCAGAAAATGAAACTCAAAGAAACTAATCAAAATATATGAAAAAACAGCAAACCTTAGCCAATTGTCAACAAACTGGTCTGTTATGTACCCAATTTGGTAGGCTATCTAATACAGGCTAATTGTTGACATTTGTTATGATGGCACTCTGAATCATATGTTGAAGAAAAAGAGCTGGCAAATGAAGTACCCTAAATCTGGTGAATGGTTAGATAATTTGTTTTTCAGTCAATTTCTTTTCATAGATTAGACTTCTCTGAACACTTTGGTATATTTATGCACTGGGTCTTTTATTATTTCACAAACTTTGACAATTGGGATTTATTTCACTGTAAATTAATTCATCAGAATTATCACTGCTGATTCGATTCTTTTAGACCTACCAAAGCATTTGAAAAGATCCCACATAATTGGCTTTGTTTTCAGTTAATGGCAGCAGGAATCCACCATTAATTACTAGACTGGCTAATGGACATCCTGGCTGGTAGATCTCAGACTGTAGAGCTCTTCACAACAGATAGCAAATGTACCTACTCCCAGCCCTGTAATATTCTAAGCAGTGTTCTCCAGGGAATAGTTTTGGGATCCACTTTGTTTCTTTTTTATATAAATGATATGATTACTAAAGTCATCAACCACTTAACCGTTTATGCTGAGGACTCAAAACTATTTGGTGTAGCTGATAAATCAGCAATACAATCTGACCTTGACCACATTCAGGCATGGGCAGGTAGGTGGCTTTTTTTGTTTCAACATATCAAAATGCATCACCATTTATTTTGGTCACAATAATCCTCTGCACCAATACACTATGAATTATAACCAGACATCATCCCCTATTCCCCTCCAAACTTGCACCAGTGGCAAAGACCTGGGAGTCACAATAGATAATCTTCTGAAGTTCCATGAACACTCTGCACGAACTGTTTCCAAAGCAAATTCTAGCCTTGAACTTATTAAAAGAACACTTACTAGCCAATCACATGGAATCTTCTTGAAGCTATACAAGTTGATTGGGAGACCAGTTCTTGACTTTGGAACCTGCCTTGCTGGTCCTTTTTACAAAGGTGATATACAGTTAGGGTCATCAATGATTAGAACTGTTTAAGCAAGGAGACAGTGTCTTAAACATCAGCTGAAGTTTTTAAAAGGACACTCAACAAGGAATGAGAAGCCAAACCTTCAAGATACAACTGGAGCTGCCCATCCTCTGTGTCTCATAAATAGTGATTAATATATATGTATATAAAAAATAGTTGTGCTAGGATGCTGATGCTGGTTGTGATACCCAACCTCCTCACGTACTCTATCAGAAATTGACATTGTGCGGTGGTGGTAATCTTGGTTAATCTTTGGGAGTACTTCTTTCTTTTTACTGTATCCCACCTCTTGCTCTAGTTTTGTTCCATTTTTCCATTGCTGAGACTCTTTATTGCCCCTTTGGAGTAGCCTTGAAAAATGGGGATTAAAGGCTGTGGTTAATTTAATTTCAGTGACGTCCAAAGCCATCTGGGTACTGTAGTTTTTATTGATTGTAACGTCTAACTTTTGGTAGTACTAAACAAAACAGTTTTTTTTTAGCTGAAAGTAAAGAGGAAGATAAAAATTATTAACGTACAGAAATTATTCCGTGTAAGGGGAGCTCCTCCACCTCAAATCCTCTCTCTTCTTTGTGCTAAGTTTTTGTTAGCTTTAAAAGTTGATACTTTTATGTTAAACGCACTCTTTTATATATGTCAACTGGAGACGCGACAGAAAACCTGTTTTGTATGAGTTAATTCAAGACACTGCTATACAGTAATGAATGCTTAGTGTGGTTTTCAATGCGTTGACAATATTTAAACTGTTGTTTTTTGGGGTTTAGGGTGAGAAAAAGGTACCTAGGTTAGGTTACGTAATAATATATGCTATGCTTTACCCCCCCCCCTAATGTGCAAATATATAGCCCAAATTTGTTTCTAAACTAATTCATCCTATATTATTTTATTTCATTAGCATTAACCAAACTAGCCCTATAAAAGAGTGCGTTTAACATAAAAGTACCTAGAAGTCTTTTTTCAATGGCCCTTGTGTTTCAGCAATTATTTTTAAGGAATTCTGGACGAAAAGTCAAACTTTAGCAAAAGGACGGGGATATGAGGAGGGGGCAGCTCCCCCCATATACGGAATAATTTCTCTTCATTTTAAGCTTTAATGCTGCTTGTTACTTTCAGCTAAAAAAAACTTTTTTTTTTTAATTTAATTTGTTTAATTTTCGTGCTGTTAAATTCTATGTACCAATAACTTAAAATTGATTGGTAGTGCCCCGATTTTTCATTTTTTTTTTCTGTTTAAAATTAAAGTATTGGATTGTAAATCAAATTTTGGAAAAAAATTGCATATTTTGGTAAAATTTTCAATGAACAGTAGGAACTTGTTCTATTAAGACCCAGTTTTTAGTAATGTTTTTACTATATAATTTCGGGAAGCCCTAAAAAAATTCGTGGCAAGGCTCATAATGCCCCTACACCTCTTACCTTTTCCAACTCTGGGCCAGTAGGCTTGTGAGTGGGATATTTTATGCCAAATCGGAAAAATTCAAAACTGGACGGCACTTTTAGCACCCCCCTCTAGCACCTATCATAACAGCCTAGACCAAAAATATTCTCGAGAATCAGGAGGGATTCAACGAAAAAATGATGCACAACGAAATATGCGAATAGAAGACAAGTGATAGTGAGAATCACAACGAATCAGAAATAAAAATAAAATAAAAGAATGATACATAACAAAATCTGCGGTTAGAAGACAATTTTTCTTACCCTCAAATGTATTTAAAACAATGGAAATGTAGACAGATTGTTTGTATTTGCCTAAAATGCATATCAGGAACCAATGTTAAGTACATCAACTAGACAAAGCTGGAAGCCCCTAAGCAACAAAGATGTCCATGGCCTAACAACCAAATATTACTTTAAGTTCTCAAAACCGAATTGTTCCTCCTCTTACACAATCACCAGAAATTAGATTGAGGTTATAGCCCATTCAAACCTCGAAAGTCGAGAGTTTCATTTGTGCTTGAAAATTAAAGTATTTTGGACAGTTGACATAGGATTTTTTTCTTGTCGCTAATATAAAACCTGAAGGGCCGAATTCTGATTTTGGGGTTAATATAAAAAAAACTAACGGGGTGCAAATAATAATAAAAAAAGTATATTGTTAATTTGTTTTTTTTTCTACTATTCTTCTTCTTCTTCTATTTAACAGCAGGCGGGCTTTTCAGTAAAACTATTTAGCCCTTTTCCTTTTGCTTCACTCTGTGGGCTACAGAGCTACTGGCTTGATTGCCTCATATTTATTAGATATATTCAGATATCTTTCAGCAGATCTTTTGACTCTAGGAGTTCAAATATAAGATGATAGATGTCGATTTCTATGCTCTGTGTGCAGGTATAGTTGGCTAGGCTCTTGGCTGATAGTGGGATTTTGTGGTGTTTGAAGTATTTTAACAGTTTACAAAGCAAGGTATGTTGTGCAGACGTCAGCATATTACATTCAAATAGGCAATGGTCAATTGTTTCATTATTCATATTACAATGCCTGCAAAAAGGGGACAGGGGAATTGAGCCACTTGAATTAGAAAGCTTATATGAGAATGCAAGGAAATTTAGTCCATTTGTTCCAGAACGAATTCTATGATAAATTTTAGAAAGATACTTATTGGGAAAGGGGGAAAGGATAGGATTAATCTTATTAAAATTAATATCTGATAGCCTCCATCGGTAAATATCTCTAATTGGGATTGGTCTCCCACTTGGCTGGTCAATATTTATAGCATTTTTTGCTATTTCATCAACCTGATGATTACCACTTATGCCAGAGTGGCTAGGAATGTACTGAAAGTAAGTTTTTATGCCACTTGAAGCAAGATTATCAATAATACTGAGACAATGATAAGTGTCAATGTCCAACTTATATTGAGGAGCTGAGGCCAGCAACTCAAGGCTTGATAAAGAGTCGGAATAGATGATAATATTATTCGAATTTTCAATCAAAGGTTGGTTTTGCTTAAGGTGTTCTAATGCCATGATTATGGCATTTAACTCAGCAGACATTATAGATAAATTATTAAATAATCTCTCGCCCATTGCAATTTTCAGGTGAGGAAGGAAAACACCACTTGCAACCTTCTCATCCATTTTTGACCCATCAACAAATATTTGGAAGTGATTTTTATAGGTAATTGTATTAAGTTCTGCAAATTTTTTCTGGACAAAAGCAATGGGGGTTAAATCTTTATTCCATTTTGAAAATTCAGTATTTATTATGGGAAATGACCAATTCCATGGAGGGGATTGGGGGAAAGTAGGTGCAATAGACTTTGCTGGTACAGGGAACTTCTTTTGAATATTGGCATACTCATCTGCAATACCTCTATACATGGCTGGATTTCTTAACCAATTATGTAATGTGTGTGAGCTATTTGATTCAATTTTTGTAAGATGTTTTATCAAGAGAAAGCTACGTCTCTCCCTTATTGTTGTTAATCCACTCTCCATAAGCAGAAACTTGGTGCTTGTGGGTTTCCTAAGACCAAATATGAGACGTATTATATCATTTTGTGTTGTTTCAATTTTTTGCATCTGGGTCTTTGCACATGCACCATAGACAATGAGCCCATAGTCAATATGGGGTCTTATATGTGATTTATAAAACTGGAGTAAGGTTTTCTCCTTACAACCCCAGGGTGTGGAAAGAAGTCTTTTTAGTATATTTGCTTTTCTATAACATTTTTTTATTGTGTTTGAAATGTGGAGGTGGAAATTAAGTTTTTGGTCAAGCATGAGACCTAGGTAATTAATATTATTATCTTCTGGAATAGTTGTTTTATTTAGAGTTAGTTTTGCATTAACATGGTTTCGCTTCCGGTGAAATTGGATTATTTTTGACTTGGTGGGTGCAATGGGTAAATCTGAATGTTGAGAGAATTTTTCAAACTGGAAAAGTGACTTTTGCAGATTTGACTGTGCTATCTGAAAGGTGTTGCCAGATGACCATAGCACCAGATCATCAGCATATTGTAGATTCGTGTGGGGTAGGTTCATGTCCCAGAGATATAGGGCAAAAAGGAGGCAACTGAGGACTGCTCCCTGAGGTAGGCCTTTGGATATTGTCTTTTGGGGTGAAGAGGCTGAACCAACACAAACAATGAAACTTCGCACTTCTATGAAGGATTTAATAAAGGATACTAGCTTAGGAGGTACTCCAAGGTTTGCAAGTTTATTTAAAAGGATTTGGTGGTTCACATTGTCATAAGCTCCTTCAAAATCTAGGAAAGCTGCCACTAGGATATTATTTTTTGAGAAAGATTCATTTATTGCATTTGTTAGCAAAATGAAAGCATCTGTTGAGGAGTGGTATTTCCTGAATCCAGTTTGAGTGTGTGGGATCATGTTATTTTTCTCAACAAACCAGAGGAGTCTGTGATAAATCATTTTCTCCATTATTTTCCCCATCACAGGTGTAATCATTATGGGCCTATAAGACTCAGGGTTATCTTTTGGTTTATTTTTCTTTAGGATTGGTAGGAGGGACGAACATTTCCATATATTGGGGAACCTAGAAGATGCCCAAGCGTGATTATAACAATTTAGCAGTTCTTGTTTGTATGAAGGTGTGAGATTCTTTATCCATGTAGGGTGTATATTGTCATAGCTACTGCTAGTTTTGGACCTAATATGATGTATTGCATTATTCAATTCCTGGATTGAAAATGGATTAGTTATGTACTCGGATCCTGGGCGTGGTTGGTAACTAGGGTTCATAGGAATTGTGGACAGCTTGCTTTGATTATTTGATGTTAGCTTATTAACAAAAAGAGTTGCAAATAGGTTAGCCTTTTCATTATCATTGTCATAATGGGTATTATTATGTATAAGCTCATACAGGAGTGGGTTGGGAGAAGTCTTTTTCCCACATATGTGGCTTATGACTTTATGTATAATTGGCTCATTTGTTTCTCTGGAGAGATTATTTGCAAAATTATTCCAGTATTTATATTTAGCATCTATTATAGTCCTTTTTAGATTAGATTCTGCTTGTAATTTTTTTAAATATGTAGTAGGTGTTGGTTTTTTTATGAATTCTGTCCTAGCTGCCTTTTTTATCCTCCATTTATTTAGGCACTCATTTGTCCACCATGCTTTAGGAATTTGTTTAGGGAATGTTTTCTTAGGTGTTGTCCTGGGGATAGCATGATTAGCTGTATTTATTAGTAAAGATGTCAATGCTTCAGCATGTGTGTCAACTGTTGTCTTAGAAATGCATGAACTTTGGGTGAAACTTGTAATTTCATCATTTAGCTTATTTTGGAAAATAGACCAATTTGCTTTAGTGTTGATATATTTGGATGTATGAGATAAAGTTTCAGCAGGTTCATTTAGGGAGCAAACTATAGCAAAGTGGTCTGTACATAGACTATCAATTTTATTTATGTAAATTTTGTTCAAAAAATTTAAAGACACAATTTGTAGGTCAATTGTGGAGAAATTGCCACTTTTGGGGTTGAAATAAGTATTCAGGTTTGGAGGGGTAGCAACAACTAATTCATTATTATTTGAAGTCATATGCTCAATAAATTTACCAGCTTTATTTGCTGGTTTATTCCCCCACAAAAGGCTGTGGGCATTGAAATCTCCACAAATAATGATATTTTTTAACATATTAGAATTATTTATATAATTAAAGAAATCCTTGGCATCTGTAGTTTGGCCATTAGGGTTATAAAAGCTTATTATGTAGGTTTTTAAATTATTCAGCCAAACACTTATACCAATTACATCAACATCATTTTCAAAATCTGGAAAATTGATGCCACAAAATTTTATATTATTATTAACTAATAAAGCTACACCACCTCCTTTTCTCTCTGAAGATCTATCCTTTCTCAGGATAGTATATCCCAGAGACTTAATTTGTTGATTTTGGGTTAAATGAGTTTCTTGGAGGCAAGCAATATTAATTGAATTATTATTCATAAATGATGTTAGTTCATTTAGCTTATTTTCTGTGAGTGATCTTACATTCCATTGGAGTATTGATAAATGTTGTGTTGTTGATTTATTCTTCATATGAATGTGTATCAATGTTCAGCTTTGTTAAGAGTAAAGCAAGATCTTTTTTTGCTTGAATGAGCATATCATCTGGGATGTAAATTTTTGCCAATTCTGCAATAATTTTTGTTTTCTGTAGTTGATGTATGTTCATGGCCTGAACTGCATTACAGTTTAGAATGAATAAGCATATATTTGGGGATTGCATTTTTGGTAGTGCATCCTGTTTGTTGGTTAATGGATTGATTCCTGGTAGTGTTTCTGGTTTGTTTCTTCTTGGGAGGGAGGGCCAGGCTGGCCTCATCTCACCGGACAAGGAGGCTTGTTGGCTTGGTGATTGCTTCTGATAGGGACAATATTGAGGAGTCGAAAACTATTAAAACTTCAGCAGTTGTTTTTGTCTCTGTTATTATTTTCTAAGCAACTGATCTAGTTTCCGTTATATTGTATTTTCTTCAGTACTTTTTTCCTTTTGAATACGTTCCAATCAAGCGTGGAAACCATCAATTCGAGAACTATCCATTGATTGCTAATGCTTAATATCGCTTTTATATTCCAAATCAAGAACTAAAAAGATAATTATTGATGAAAATTGTGTCTTTTATAATAAAGAAATTGAATTGGAAGTTTGAAATGAATTCATTCTATGATTTTCTTTTTTTTTTCTTTCTTATAACTCTTTAATTTTCCTTTTTCTTCTTTGGCTGCTGTTGATGTTTGAACAAAGCAAAATGCAGTGTTGAAGAAAAAATAATATTTGGTGAAGTGTAGACGGCACTCTGACCCTTAGAGGGTTTAACAAGGGTTAAGCCACTCTCTTGTTTCTAAGCCTTAACCAGTGCTACAATTTTTTATTTTTTATTTGTGTGTTATGATACATACAATTCATGCTGTTTGCTATGAGTATGGTCTTTACTGGACAAGGATTTATTGTGCAAAAAGATGAAGTGGTTCATGCTAGGCAGTAGGCAGTCTCGCCATTACGCTATTAAAATTAGCTCTGGTAGGTTCTTGGATTCTGTAAATCTTGCTAGGAAAAAGGGAACTGCTTGTCAATCACTTTACTAATAATAATCCGGTACCGGTGCATTATATGCTACACACCGCTATATACTGTATCAAGGAAACTAGTCAAACGGGAGAGGCAGATACCCGGTATGGCTATCTGCTATCTCAATTGATTGCATAGCGTGGCTTCTGATTGAGTTTACAATATTTAAACGATTGTTTTTTGGGTTTGGGGGGGGAGGTACCTAGGTTAGGTTATGTTAGGTTACGTATTTAATATATGCTATACAATACCCCCCCCCCCTAATGTGCAAATATATAGCCCAAATTTGTTTCTAAACTATTATATATTCATCCTATTTTATCACATTTCATTAGCATTAACCAAACTTGACTTCTTTCATGTGATACAGTATATAGCGGTGTGTAGCACATAATCCTTTCATAATAACTTATTAGCGTAATTTAAAATGACCTATTTGAAGTGAATTCCAAAAACTGCTACGGATTTTAACGCTTATTTATTGCAAATTTGTTTCTTGCTAGATTGTCTTATATATGAATTTCCTAAATACTATCCATATCTTTTCATTTAGGTTAAATCCATGATGCATAAAGATCGCATTGCTGTTGGAGCTATTTGTGGAAAAGATTTATATCCATTTGATGAGTTATCGAGGTATGGAATTCGTCAAATGAAATATCTTCCGGTGTTTAAAGAAGACTGTCTGTATTGTAAAGCTTGAAAGAATTATGTTCCTGAACTTCAAGATTCATCATTAAGTGTATTGGCAAGCTCTAAGGTGTAATCTTTGTGTGATGTTCCACTTTCATTGTGTAATAAATTAATGCTGATATGCCTTGAAAGGGAGCCTCTGCAAGTTACAAATATGATAAGAAAGTGGCCTCTTTGTCAAATCTCTCTGAATGGAATATTATCTGATCATGTCTGTGAGTGCTTTGGCTTGATGAAACGAAAGAGAAGAGGAATGCGTTGTGTATACTTGCATCTTTTATATGATTTATTTTAAGAAAAGAACACTTCCAGTGATAATAATTGACCTGAGAGGTGTACTTTTTTTGGGTACTGCCTACTCATGCCAACAAGTTTGTCATCTTTAGCTATGTTTCTATAATTCTTGAACTTGTATCAAAGACTAGAGCTATAGTTTGATATCCACATAGAAATTATGTTAGACCTTAGAATTTGTGAATGTTTATGCAGAAACAGTGCAACGTGTAACAATAGTCTTTTTGATATTCTTAAGAATGACCAGAGAGTTAATTATGAAAGTGGTTGCTAACTTCTGCTCCATCTCGGCCATTTTGGAAGTGTTTTTCCAAACCCTGACGGGTCAGGGATAGACATTTTTTTAAGGGATGCAACATCTCAACTTGAAAGTTCGGACATATATATTGGAAAATCAGATCCTAAGCACTAGTTAAGAGTGACGGATATAAAATTGGAACTTCTCTACTACCTGAACCTATTCGCTGTTATCTTTCGTGACATTTTCTTGAACGGGACATTTCTTCATTGTCATTTCCCAATGCTCACAGTTGTGGTCATTAAATCTGTCTAATAATTTTATCACATGTTTGGAATCTCTACTATGTGAATTAAAGAATCTCTTATTAAGCTTACGCCGTCCTCAGTGTGGATTGGATTCTAAAGACCTGATTTATTTAATGAATTCAGTTCGTTATAAATCTGTGTTAGTGCTTGATATAAGTGATAACACTTTGGTAAATTTGACTTGGTAAATTGGTCAAGTGAATACTTTGGAATGGTGATTACGTGATTGATTATGGAAAAGAAGGTATTGAGAACGCTGGAAAAAAGTTTTCCAACAAGTTATATCAAAGATTAAGAACAACTTGAAAATATGCCATGTTAATGGAAGACTAAAATGAACCTTACATAGACATGAGTAATTTCTTTAAAAGTAGTTCAATGTGTTCTGCAAAGAAAAAAAATATTAAAGTAACAATGTCCTTGTTTTACACTATATGTTAAAAAATCAGAATCTTCTTCAAAACAATTTTGTATAATTAATTTACTTTTAATGCACTAAAATTACAATAAAGTCGAGTAACAGAAGAAAATAAAAGTAAAACACATTCAAAACAATATTAAATGTGAAAACACAACAATGCGAATGGAAATAATCGCAGAAGCGGATGTAAAGGACCTAACCATAGGCAAGCATCTCTTTTAACTTGGCATCCAACTTATTATATGATGTCAATATATCAGTGGCATTAAACATTTGAATAGCCTTGCGGTTCCTATACCAACAAAGCAGATGTAAAAGGGGATTTACAGTAATGAAAATACAATGCTCTAATGTCATACATGCCACTAGTATTAAAAAATGGGCACAAACCTAACAGAAAAAGAATGGAATGATCAAAATAAGTTGAATAAATTCTACTTTATGGTGTTGACGATACCTTTATAAATATGTGTGGTCATCTGGAGGCGTTTCTCCCCCCCTCTACATTTTCTGAATTGAAGCCAGGATTCATGAATAACCTGTTTTTTTTTCTTTCACTCTTGTGCTGCAGAAAGAAAAATTAAAAGGCGAGAGCCTGAGTTGACAAGTTTACATTAACACTAATTTGTTCCTAACAGATTTTAACTAGTGACATGTCTTTTGTCAGGTTCAGTATAAAAGAAACAAGTTTTCCAAGATTTTAACCTGTTTTTCCAAACTCTTTTCTTTTCCAACTTAAAAACAATATTTCGTGAATCTTCACTCTGATTCGTCTATTAAAAAAAGTATGACTGTTAACGAATATAGTCTAAAACGCGAAATTACACAAGGGATTGTTTTTTTTGTGCTTTATTCGTATTTACTTTTGATTTATTGACTTTTGATTATTTTTTTTTTTATTAATTTTGATTTACTTTTGACTATTGATTTAAACTGTGGCTATAGAGTTACTTGTTGACTGCAAAGTTCGCAGAAAAATTGGAAAGCAGTTCCTTGAATAGCTTTTTGTATGTGCTGTCTAATCTGCTCTTTTTTTTATTATACTTTGAGGAAATTTCTTTGGAAATATTCAATGTTTGTCTGTCAATTTTTGTGTATTTGTGTCCCAATGTATGCGTGATCCGTCTATTTAGGTCCAGTGCTTGTGTAATTTTTTTAGATTTATATGTTGAGCAAAATAGCAATATTTAGGGGCCCATTACCCTCATTTGAAATGAAATAAAAAAAAACTTTGGACTTTGAAAGCATGCTAAACTTAATTACCCAAGACTTTCTAACTTGTACAAACCTTCAATTGAAAAGTCTCTTTTTACCCATCTCTCTAAAAGAAAAAAACTTCCCAAATTACTTACATTGGGCTCTTGGTGTATCAAGATTTATAGTGTACATGAGGTAATAAGAAGTACCAAAGTATTCACTCATCTGAAAAACATGAAAATATTTCGTAATCTCCAGTAATTGAGAACCGACCATTGTGCTGTTTAATAATCCCTTCAACATTCTTAACCGTATCGCTGCCGAAGCCGAGGACTAAAAAGAAAGCAAATATAGTGTCTAAATAGTTGGCATCCAGTACAAAAAGATATGAGTCAAAATTGGACAAAATGGTTCCTAAATCAACTTCATCATTGAAAGACTTACCACTTATATTAAGTTCTTACAGAGATTTAGAATGAACTGAATTCATTAAGTAAATCAGATCTAGAATCCAATCCGCACTGAAGAAGCCGCAATCTTAATAAGGGATTCTTTAGTTTACATGGTAAAGATTCTAAACATTTGATATAATTATTAGACAAATTTAATGACCGCAATTGTGGAAGATTTCCCAGAGCATTGGGAAATGAAAATGAAAAAATACCCTGTTCAAAAAGATGACCATTAGTAAAGCTAACAGCGAATAGGTTCTGGTAATTGGGAAGTTCCAATATTATACCCATCACTCTTAACTAATCCTTAGCATCTGATTCTCCAACATATATGTCCAATATTTCAAGTTTAGACGTAGCGTCTCTTAATAAGTTGTTTATCCCAGACCCGTAAGGGTTTGGAAAAACAATTCCAAAATGACCGAGATGGGGCTAAAGTTTGCAACCACTTTCATTATTAACTTTCTGGATATTCTTATAGGTATAAAAAAAAAAACTATTCACATATTGGACTATTTCTCCATGAACAATCACAGATTTTAAGGTCTATTATAATTTCTCTGTCGATATCACACATTGTAGCTCTAGCCTTTGATACGAGTTCAAGAGTTATAGAACCACAGCTATCATTCACAAACCTACGAGCATGAGCACAGTCAGTATCTGAAAAAATTACACTTCTCAGGTCAATTACTTTCACTGGAAAGTGCTCTTTCCAGTGAAACACAACGCATACCTCTTCTCTTTCGTTTTATCACGCCAAAGCACTCGCAAACATGATCAGATAATATTTCATTCAGAGACATGTGACAGACAGGCCAGTTTCTTATCATATTTGTAACTTGTACAGGTTCCCTTTCAAGGCATATCAGCATTAATTTATTACACAATGAAAGTGGAACATCACACAAAGATTACACCTTGGAGCTTACCAATACACTTAATGATAAATCTTGAAGTTCAGGAACTGAATTCTTTCAAGCTTTACAATACAAACAGTCTTCTTTAAACTCCAGAAGATATTTCATTTGACGAATTCCATACCTCGGTAAATCATCAAATAGATATAAATCTTTTCCATAAATCGCTTCGACAGCATTGCGATCTTTATGCATCATGGGTTTAATCTAAATGACGGGCTTGACCTCGATAAACCCTCTAAGGGTCAGAGTGTCGTTTACACTTTACCAAAGATGATTTTTTTTTTCTCTAACACTGTAAATATCAACGACGGCTAAAGAAGAACAATGAAAGTTAAAGAGTTACAGGAAAGAAAAAAAGACAAATTGATAGAATAAGTGCATTTCCAACGTCCAATTTAATTTCTTTATTATTGTAGGGCATTATTTCCATCAGTAATTCTCCTTTTGGTTCGATCTTATTCAAAATATGAAAATATATACCTGAAGTCAACATTGGTGACTTCCAGCACTCCCTGTGGAATATAAAAGCGATATTTAGAATTAGTGATTAAGGGATGGTTCTCAAATTGATTGTTTCTACGTTTCATAGGAATGTATTTAAAAAGAAAGAAGTATTGATGAAAATGCAATATAAAAGAAGCTTGATCATTTGCTTAGAATATAATAATACAGGCAAAAATAACTTCTGAAGTTTGAAGTTTTGAATTTGTCAATGCTATAATAGTAGAAAAAAGAGCAAAATAAATGGAATTAACTCCCAGCTAGGTTTTTTCTTATTATTATTTGGACCTCGCTAGTTTTTATCTAGCAAAGCACTCCGATAGTTTCTATCTTTTCGTTATTGCATCCTTGTTTTGAACATTTCGCGCGTTTGCTTTCCATTTTTCGTTTTAATGACCTTTTAACTCTTATATATATTTTATTGTGTTTCCTTGTTTTTAATCATGTTATGACCTATTTGTGTATTGTTTTTTCTTGACGAATTTGATAAAATGATGCTTAAAACAATAATAATGAATTTAACTTATTGGTTCTGATAGTTTCAATTTTGAATATATATTTTTTGCCAGGTTTACTGTACAATTGTTTTTAAAGTTTTTTTGTGGGTCTCATTTTCGTTTATTGACCCCGAAATCAATATTTGGCCGTTCAGGGTTTATGACAGCGATTTTAAAATAAATGTCTTCTGTCAACTGTTCAAAATACTTTCGTTTTTAAGCACAAATGAAACTCTGGACTTTAGAGGTTTGAATGATTTTTCCCAATCTACGAGGAGGACCACTTTGGTTTTGAGAACTTGAAAGTAAAATTAGATGGTTAGGCAATGGACATCTTTGTTGCTGAGGGGCTTCCAACTTTGTCTAGTTGATGTACATAACATTGGTTCCTGACATGCACTTTAGGCTAATACAAATAATTTGTCTACATTTTCATTGTTTTTTGATACATTTGAGAGTAAGAAAATTTGTCTTCACGCGGTAATGCAGCGCTATAAATTAAAATGCATCACAATGAAGTGGTTTTACAATTATTAGAGTAAAGAATAGCTGCAGCAATATGATTCTCAAAAATTTGAGTTAAATACGTAGTATTAATTAGTCTCTGTAAGACGATATTGGTAGTTTGAACCAGTAACGATGCTACCGAATAAAAAAGCATAAAGTTCAACTGCCTGCATATTTTGTTTCTGGTACTTTGCATACATGAATTTAAGCTTCAACTGTCTGCAATATCAATGTAATATGTTCAAATATGAAACTGCCAAAAACGTTATAAGTTTGAAACAACCATAGAAAAATCTTCAAAAATTGCAGTTAAATCGACCGAAGTTAACCGTTATAAACCGAAGTTTAGCATAAATCGACTGAAGATGAGACCAGGGGACAGAAAATATTCTTTTATTTTGGTGTCCTTAGTAATTTAAGTACTGTCCTAAGCACTTTGATGTCCTTAAGTAATTCCTGTTTAGAGTTAATTTATTGTAAACAAATATTTGTCGTTTTTTAAATGTAAATAAAGCGGCCCTATGCTACCCATATCCTAACATAAAATGACTAATTTGCTTAGACCTAGCTTGAATTTGTTAGAAAATCAAACAAAGTACAGGTGATTTTGGATCTTGTTTCTAGTTAGCATTATGGGTATTTGCCCGTGATTAATTAATTAATATTAATAATATAATATGCTTAGGGGCGCCTTAATGCACATCTATTTTGATGAGCGAAGCATTTCGTCGCACTCATAGGTACCGGCGGGGGAGAAGGGGTCATGCCCCCCCTGGAAATTTGGGACTACAAAGGAATTACAAGGAAACCAAAGGAAAGATAGCAGAATAGGGGAAAACCATGGAAAAAAATGTGTCTTTCCCCATTGCTGGCTGCCTGCCAATAGATTTTGACCCTCAATAAGGAAAATATAAATTATAATTTGTGAGTGAGTGACCCCTAACATTTTTCTATATGATTTGGTTGGAGCAAAAATAAAAAAAATCATATTCTTCATAGTAATGAATTATAAATAACGATGCTTTTCAATAGCGAAAGTATAAGAGCCTAACTATTGATAATATTCAATTAAAGAATCAGCTTTTTATGGTAATTAATTAAAAAACTGTTTCCGCAAAATAAGTTTTTCAAAGAAAAGTAAAGAACTCCATTAAACCAAAAATGAGCAAAAATAAAATCAAATAATCTACCAAGCGTGAAACTACCACAAGTCAGCATCGATAAATAAATAAAACCCAAAACGAACAGAAATTACAATAAATAACCGAGTCAAACTCAAAACGAGCAGAAATTAACATGAGTTTGGCTCGAAACCCCCTATGTCTTCCCAAGGCCAGAACATAATTTGCACTTAACTCAAAAAAAAATTTAAATGTTTTTACTTTTATAACTTTAATAAATCAAACAATATTAACATTTTGATTGCTAAATATCAGTATATGTATATTAAACTGGCAATGCACATTCATTTGTATTTTTTTTTCAGTAAAGTGCAAATTATATTCTGGCCTTGGGAAGGCCAGAACATAATCTCTGGATGGTTATTTCAAAATTTCGATTGGATGTGTCTGGATAAATGGTGGGCGTGGAAGGGGTGTTAGTTGCCTTCCAATCACTTTCGACTATTAAAAAGGGCACTAACCATTTCAATTTCCAATCAAATGAGCCCTTTTTGAACTTTCTACGACAATGCTTTCTATAAAACCTTATATGCCCCCAGGGTATAACTTACTAACTCTTGCCCTGAGGGCTGAGGGGGGGGGGGGGTTGTCATTCTCAAAGACCTAATTTCCAGAACTTTCAACTACGTTGAACAAAATGTCTATCTCAAAATTTTGATTGGATGTGTTTGGGGAAAAAGTGGGCGTGAGAGGGGGTTTAGTTGCCCTCTAATCACTTTCGACTATTGAAAAGGGCACTATCCCTTTGAATTTCCAATCAAATGAGGCCTTTTTGAAGTCTACGACAAAGCTTTATATAAAAACCTTATATGCCCCCAGGGTATACCTTAAAACCCTTGCCCTGAGGGCTGTAAGGGAGTGCCCTCCTCAAAACATAATTTCTATCTGGAAATCAACTACGCTGAACAAAATGGCTATCTCAAAATTTTGATTAGATGTGTTGGAGGAAATGGTGGGTGTGAAAGGGGTGTTACTTGCCTTCCAATCACTTTCGACTATTAAAAAGGGCACTAGCCATTCCAATCGAATGAGCCCTTTTCGAAGTTTCTACGGCAACTTCTTCGATACGAAGTGCCCTGGTCTAAAGGAAAAATAAAATAAAAATAAACAATACATTGTGCCAACATAGTTCTTTACTTAGACAGCGCGATTGAGCTGCCTATCATCCTAAATATGTATTTCTTTATTAGTACTTAGTGCAGTTATTAGAATACAAGAAAGTTCGTATAATTATAGAAAACACAAGGAAAGCAACTTAAATAAGGGGTAATTTTGGTAAGAATATGCAGTCAACTTCTGCTTGCATTGCAAGAGTACCCATGAGCTGATATATGAAGCAACTAAAATCAGAAATGTTACCCCTGAACGGAATGCTGGGAGTTTCTGTATTTTCCCCCAGAACGGATACGTTTTTGTGTTTTATTATATATTTTTTTTTCAGGAGTGATTGTGTTAATATAGTTGTCACTTAGAAAAAGATTTAATTTTTTACAGTTATGAAGTATAAAGGTGTCAAATGCATTGGCTTGTGGTATTCAAAATTAAATTAAAAAATTTTATTTGATATTCTTAACCTTTGTTTTAATGTCTTACTTTGAACAAACTACTTTGATAATGCGTTACTTTTTATAAACACTGAGTCTAAAGGCATTAAATATTATGGTGTTTGATAACCAAGTTATCAAACACCACAAAACTGTCGATATTGTTAAGAAATATCCGTCCAACACCTCGGCATTGCTTAAGAGTTTTGAATGCTGGGAGTTTATATCTTAGTTTCTGCAAGTAGGCTATTGTTTTGTGTATTTTTTGTAATTACTTACTTCTTTCATTTTTATATACTTTTACTTTAATTGTCATACTTTCTCCATTGCCTTTAGAAAAAATGTTTGTTTCTAAGCTGCATTAAATAAAGAAGAAAAACTTTTTTTTCAACTAAAAGTAAGGAGCAACATTAAAACTTAAAACGAATTGAAATTATTATGTATATGAGGGGGGTTGCCCCCCTCCTAAACACCTCGCTCTTCACGTTACAGTTTTTCGGCACTGTAAAAAAAGTTACTTATTGTTCTGTAACTAATTTTTTACAGCTATGAAGTATAAAGGTGTCAAATATATTGGTTTTTGGTATTCAAAATTAAATTTAAAATATTGAATTAAAAAATTTTATTTGATTTTCTTAATCTTAGTTTTAATGTTTTACTTTGAACAAACTACTTTGATAATGCGTTACTTTTTATAAGCACTGAATCTAAAGGCATTAAATATTTTGGTGTTTGATAACAGTTGTTCAAAACTGTCAATATTGTTAAAAAATATACATCCAGTGCTTTGGCATTGCTCAACAGAGCTGGATGCTGGAAGTTTATATCTTAGTTTTTATAAGTAGACTATTCTTTGTGTATTTTTTTAAATTAGTACTTTTTCGATTTTAATATACTTTTACTTTAATTGACATACTTTTTCATTGCCTTGAGAAAAATGGTTGTCTCTAAGCATCATTAAATAAAAAAAAGTTTTTCGACTGGGAGTAAGGAGCAACATTAAAACTTAAAACGAACAGAAATTATTACGCATATGACGGGGGTTGCCCCCCTCCTCAATACTTTGCTCTTCACGCTACAGTTTTTCGGCACTTTTAAAAAAGTTACATATATTGTTCTAATTAAACGACCCTTGTTCTTCAGGAGTCGTTTTTAAAGAATTGGGACAAAATTTAAACTTTAGCGTAAAGAGTGAGGTGTTGAGGAGGGGGCAACACCCCTCATATACGTAATAATTTCTGTTCGTTTTAAGTTTTAATGTTGCTCCTTACTTTCAGTTGATAAAACTTGTTTTTTTTTACTTTCTTATAATTTTTTTAAATAATGTCAGGGTACCTGGCTCCACCTCCACGGAAGAACCCCCTTCCCATAGCAATATACTCTGAACGATTCAATCCTGGTGAAAATTTATCCCGGACAATTACCCTTAACATCTCTACGCGTAAAATTGATTCGGTAAAGAGAAAGCAAGACATAAAGAAATTAAAGAAATTTCGTATATGAATTCTGGCAAATTTACCCAGTGTAAAATTTTCCCTGAAAACTTCACCTCCTGGAAACTACCCTCTCCGTGGAAAATTCTCCCAGCAGAAAATTCGTCCTCCTCTCCCCACCCGGAAAATGTATGCATACTTCCCAATAACAAATGAAACAATAGACAAATTTTATAACTTAAAAACCTTTCCCTGCGGGCTTTTGGAGGTCATTTTATCTCAAAGAAATAGCTATTGGGCCTTTCAACTATGCTGAACAAAAAAGCTATCTCAAATTTCGATCGGACGATTTTGGACATATAAGAACAATGTTGGCACAATGCACCCTTTATTTTTTTTTTTTTTTTTCCTTTAGAGCAGGGCACTTCATATGGAAGGGGTCGTCGTAGAGACTTCAAAAGGGGCTCATTCAATTGGAAATCGAGAGTTCTAGGGTCCTTTTTAATAGTCGAAAGTGATTGGAGCGCAACTGCCCCCCCCCCCCCCCTCCACGCCCATCATTCCCCCAAACACATCCAATCAAAATTTCGAGATAGCTACTTTGTTCAGCGTAGTCTATTCCCGGATAGAAAATATCTTTTTGAGGAGGACACTCCCCCATAACCCTCGGGGCAAGGGTTTTAAGTTATGCCCTGGGGGTATATAAGGTTTTTATAGAAGGCGTTGTCGTAGAAACTTCAAAACAGGGTCATTCGATCGGAAATTCGAAGGGTTAATACCCTTTTTGACAGTCGAAAGTGATTGGAGGGCACCTAGCCCCCCACTCCCATTATTCCCCCAAACACATCCAATCAAAATTTTGAGATAGCCTTTTTGTTCAGCGTAGTTGATTTCCAGATAGAAAATATGTTTTTGAGTAGGACACTCCCCTACAACCCTCGGAGTGAGGGTTTTAAGTTATGCCCTGGGGGCATATAAGGTTTTTATAGAAGGTGTTGTCGTAGAAACTTCAAAAAAGGCTCATTCGATTGGAAATTCAAAGGGATAGTGCCCTTTTTAATAGTTGAAAGTGATTGGAGGGCAACTAGCCCCCCCATGCCCAGCTTTTCCCCAAACACATCCAATCAAAATTTTGAGATGGCATTTTGTTCAGCGTAGTTGATTTCCAGATAGAAAATATGTTTTTGAGTAGGACACTCCCCTACAACCCTCGGAGTGAGGGTTTTTAAGTTATGCCCTGGGGGCATATAAAGTTTTTTATATTAGGCGTTGTCGTAGAAACTTCGAAAAGGGCCCATTCGATTGGAAATTGGAGCAGCTAGTACCCTTTTTAATAGTCGAAAGTGATTGGAGGGCAACTAGCCCCCCCCCCACGCCCATCATTCCCCCAAACACATTCAATCAAAATTTTGAGATATCCATTTTGTTCAGCGTAGTTGACTTCCTGATAGAAAATATCTTTTTGAGGAGGACACTCCCCCACAACCCTCGGGGCAGGGGTTTTAAGTTATGCCCTGGGGGCATATAAGGTTTTTATAGAAGGCGTTGTCGTAGAAACTTCAAAAAAGGCTCTTTCGATTGGAAATTCAAAGGACTAGTGCCCTTTTTAATAGTCGAAAGTGATTGGAGGGCAACTAGCCCCCCTCTCTCGCCCACCTTATCCCCAAACACATCCAATCAAAATTTTGAGATAGCCATTTTGTTCCACGCAGTTTAAAGTTCAGGAAATTATACCTTTGAGCAGGACACTCCCCCCACAGTCTTCAGGGCCAGGGTTATAAGTTATGCCCTGGGGGGTATATAGGTTTTTATTGAAATCTTTGTCGTAGAAACTTGAAAAAGGGCTCATTCGATGGGAAATTCAAAAGTCTAGTGCCCTTTTTAATAGTCTAAAGTGATTTGAGGTCAACTAACCCCCCTCTGTCGCCCACCTTTTCCCCAAACACATCCAATCAAAATTTTTAGATAGCCATTTAGTTCAGCGTTGTGGATTTCCAGATAGAAATTATGTTTTTGAGGAAGACACTCCCTCACAGCCATCAGGGCAAGGGTTTTAAGTTATGCCCTGGGGGCATATAAGGTTTTTACAGAACGCGTTTTCGTAGAAACTTCAAAAATGGCTCATTTGATTGCAAATTGAAACGGCTAGTTCCCTTTTTAATAGTCGAAAGTGATTGGAAGGCAACTAACACCCTTTCCACACCCACCATTTCCCCAAGCATATCCAATCAAAATTTTGAGATAGCCATTTTGTTCCACGCAGTTTAAAGTTCAGGAAATTATACCTTTGAGCAGGACAATCCCCCCAACGTCTTCAGGGCAAGATTTATAAGTTATGCCCTGGGGGCATATAAGGTTTGTATTGAAATCTTTGTCGTAGAAACTTGTAAAAAAAATATTATTATTTTTACTTTTATGACTTTAATAAATCAAATAATATTAACATTTTGATTACTAAATATCAGTATATGTATATTAAACTAACAATGCACATTCATTTGTATTTTTTTCAGTAAAGTGCAAATTATGTTCTGGCCTTGGGAAGGCATAGGGGTTTTGAGCCAAACTTATGTTAATTTCTGTTTGTTTTGAGTTTGACTCGGTTATTTATTGTAATTTCTGTTCGTTTTGGGTTTCATCTATTTATCGATGCTGATTTCTGGTAGTTTCACGCTTGGTAGATTATTTGATTTTATTTTTGCAAATTTTTTGTTTAATGGAGTTCTTTAATTTTCTTTGAAAAACTTATTTGTGGAAAAAGTATTTTTTTTAATGAATTTACTGAAAAAGAAGGAACAAATGAACATGGATTGTCAGTTTAATATATATATGCTGCTATTTATTCCTTAAAGTCTTAATAATTTTTTATTTATTAAAGTTAAAAAAGGGAATACAATTAAAATATATTTTTTTTCAGATTTGTTTTGTTGCCCCTGTAAAAATAATCTTTGGCAGTGCAGTAGCGCTGCCAAATAAAGAGCGATATGGGCACAGTGTATTACTTTTTCTTTTTTCTTTTTTTTTAGACCAGAGTACTTCGTGTAGAAGGAGTTGTCGTAAAAACTTCGAAAGGAGCTCATTTGATTGGAAATTTAAAGGGCTAGTGCCCTTTTTAATATTCGAAAGTAATTAGGACTTCTCAAGACCAGAACATTATTTGCACTTTACTGAAAATAAATAAATAAAAAATCATTAAAACTTTAAGAAATGAAAACTAATATTTGTATATTAAACTGAGGTCATTTTTTTCCTCAGTAAATTGCAAACTATGTTCTGGTCTTGAGAAGGCATGGGGATTGTGAGCCCTACTTATGTTAATTTTTGCTCGTTTTGAGTGTGACTCGGCTATTTATTTTAATTTTTCTTCGTTTTGATTTTAATTTGTTTATTGATGATGGTTTGTGTAGTTTTACGCTTGAATGGTTATTTGAATTTATTTCTGCTCAATTTGGCTTAGTGGAGCTCTTTACTTTTCTTTGAAAAACTTGTTTTGAGGAATTAAGTTTTTTAAGTTAATATATCAATAGACCCAAGCACCAACCGTTAAATCACAACCCTTCATCTTAAACTAAACAATCTTCAAAATGATCATTTAAGCTGACTATTTTTTTTTTTTTTTTTAACAAATGGGTCACAAAAAAAAAAACAACATACAAATCTCCATATAATGCCAACAAAATAAAACTGCATATAATACCAACAATATCAAAATAGGTCCCGACGCATATTAGCGTGTTTGGGATGACCCAAAAAAAAGGATCACTTCAACTACTTATACACTAATACACTACCTCGGGGAAATAATACTCTCTGACTCCTCCTCTCCTCCCCCACCCCTACAAAACAATTAATCAACATTCTAAGGATAATGCATTTTTTTTATTTTACAGGGAACTTAAAGGAATTCAACACTCATATTCTATGATTCATCATGCTTCCTTTCATATACCGACAATCACCTCAATCAACACACAGGAAAATTTTTCTCTTTTAACACTCACAAACATATACTCACTCCCAGATCAATCACCTTATCCGTGTCTACAATACTGGTTAAAACAAATACATCGCAAAGAAGCACGAAATTCCTCAAGAACCTTCTTACCTTTTAGTTCCGCCGGAAGCCTGTTCCATACTTCAGGACCAATATACCTAATAGAAAATTTAGATCTGGTAGTAACTGGAACCGGCGTTCTAACTAATTCAACATTTCTAGTTTCATAACTATGGTCCCTTTCACTATAAAGTTCCGAAAAACATGCAGGTAACAAATTAGAAAAAAATTTATACATAAACAAATTTACATAAAATTTAACCAAACCAAAGAATGGTAAAATTTTTAATTGGTGATACCTCGATCTTACCGAATTTTGGGACAAATCATTGGTCAAAACTCTTACAGCTTTGTTTTGTAACACAGGGAGCGGATACAAATGGCTAGTGAACGTCGACGACCAAACTGTAACACAGTACAGCAAATATGGATGAATAAGAGAAAAATATAACATTCTAATAACCTTTTTAGGAAAAAAATTTTTCAGCTTCCGCAGAGTTCCAACATTTTTGGCTAATTTAGTACTTATAAGTGCAATATGATCTTTAAAACTTAGGCATTCATCTACAATTACACCAAGATACCTTACTGTACTTGTCCGTTTTATACTTCCATTTACTAACTCAATTTCTTCAATCCATGGATAGTAATTTGCACTTCTGCCATATAACATGAACATTGTTTTCTTCTGATTAACAAGCAGTTTTTTCACTCTCATCCACCTCTCGATTATCACCATTCCTTGTTTCATGCCATTTTTCAAATCCGCTTCTGTTTTCGCAGCCATTGTAAATTGAGTATCATCAGCAAAACTTGGAAGTATTGCTCGCACCGGGCCATCTGTGTACCTTGGAGTTGACAGTTGTTTGAGGCATCCATTTAAATCATTAATGTACACAAGAAATAATAGGGGACCCAACACAGACCCCTGTGGCACACCGCACTTTACTACCATCTCTTCTGACAGGACTGTGCCCAGCCGTACTCTTTGCATTCTTCCTTCAAGAAATGAAGCAATCAAGTTCAGACTTTTAAAACGAATTCCAGCATTTTCAAGCTTAGCCAATAAAATCTTATGATCAACACAGTCAAAAGCCTTCATAATATCTAGAAAAATTGAACCCACCTTTAACCCTGAATCTAGGCAATCGTTAACAAATGTTGTCAAAATAATAAAGCATGCTCTGTAGACATATTTTTTCTAAAACCAAATTGACTAGAGTGAAAAAAACATCTTTTTTCAAAATAATCCATCAGTCGTCTATAAATCAATTTCTCAAAAATACGAGAAATCATTGGAAGTAGAGATATCGGACGGTAGTTGTTCATATCTTCCTTATCACCTCCTTTATGCAGAGGAATAACCAAAGCACTTTTCAAGCAATTAGGGTACACTCCAAATTCAAAACATTGATTAAAAAGGTACAACAGATGACTAGATATAATTGGGTAAATTTTTTGAAATATTTGAAAGGTTATTAAGTCCATTCCAGCTGCCGATTTTTTCATACTTTTTAAGATATCCTCAAGTTCACGCGATCTCACTGGTTGAAGATAAATGGTTGTATCACTTGCTTCAGGAAGAAAATTCTGGTATGTACCATCACCATTTATACACTCCACAAATGTCGATATTTTTAGCCCTACTTCTGAGAAGTGGGTACACAAGTTATTGGCTACACCACTATCCGACTCCCGCGGCAAATTACTAGGAGTTATTGGTTCAATTTTTGGGCTTATTACCGACTTAATCAGTTGCCAAGTTTTAGCTGGGCTTCCTTCATAATCTTTAAATTTCTGTGCAAAGTAATCAATTTTTGCCTTTCTTAAAAGACTTTTTAACTTTCTATTAAATTCTTTATATTGTTCTTTATCAGATGCTGAATCTTGAGTCACGCACCTTTTATACATCACTTGCCTTTTTTCCATTGAGGCTAGTAATCCTTTTGTAATCCAAGGTTTAATTGGCAACTTATATCTTTGTTTTGTCTCTTTGAACTCCAAACACTCTTGAAATAGTAATTTTATTTTTTCATACCATTTACCAAATTTGGTATCAATACCTGTACTATCCTGAAGAAACTCAAAATCTGCACTTTTAAGCTTCCGCTTAAACTTCAAAAGCACATTTCCATCCATATAAAGCATCTTTGGCACACTTTTATTCTTGGGGTTTGGACCAAATATTCCAGGTACAGATATTGCAACACCAAAATGGTCAGATGCACTATTAATAACTACTGTGGGGCATAAATAATTCATATTTACGAAAATATTATCAATTATAGACTCTGAAGTTTCTGTCACTCGTGTGCATATGTTAATTGCAGGATAAAAACCAAAACTTAACATTGTGTTAACAAAATGTCTTACCTTACTATTTCTATCAACCATATTGAAATCAATATTAAAATCCCCCCATTTAAAACATGGTATTTTTGAACTTGGTAACTTTCCCAAAAATTCATCAAGCAGTTCGATAAACTCCTCAACATTACCTGAAGGTGGTCTATAAATTACTACAACCATAAACTTATTATTTGCATTACTCACATCAAGAACCATAGACTCAAATTTCATTTCATAATTAACCGCTAAATCTGACCTAACCTGAGCACTAAAACCACTTTTTACATAAACAGCTAAACCACCACGCTGGTGTAGTACCCTATTTTGCACGTACATATTATAACCTTCTATTTCTAATAAAGTAGAATTATAATCCTTAAGCCAAGTTTCCGTTAGGGCCAGGATATGCGGCTCTGTTTTAAGACATAGCTCATCAAGAAACTCATATGATGTGTTTATCCCTTGACAGTTCATGTTGTAGACTTTCATTTCTCTCATATTCTTCCAATCACACATCTCACACAAAAAAGCATACCGGGAATCCATGCATCCAACATTCTCACTTACATCATAGTCCCGATGCAGAACACCATCTATCAATCCACACACATCCAGTGGACTCCTTTCAAGTTCCCTCATCCTACTGGTTAAATTAACCATTATCAAAAATCAAATAAGGGCAAGAGAAAGTCAAAGGAGGAGTAAAGAACCACACTTTCCCCAAATAACATCTACATCTTACAACATCCGAGGACGCATTAACTATCATAATAAAGTAAACATAAAAAACAAAAAATAAACAAAACAAAAAAACAAACCGGTCAATATGTATACGCATATCAACTCCCAAAATAAAACTCAGTGGGCTTAATATGGCACACAAATTCATTTATAAGCAAAACAAAATTTAATAACCTTCATAATTGATAACATTTCATACAACCTCTTAAAAAAAATAATTTCCAAACACTATAAATAACTAGCTCGAAACCACTATTTACATTTTTAACGCTTTGAACCATTCAACCTTTTCAACGTTACCACCAGATTTAATAGAAAGAACCGGCGGTACCACGGGTGGTATCCAGCATTCAACACCTCTCTCCATCAAATATTTTCTTTTCACCACCAATTCCTTTCCAATTTGGCGCACCTCTCTACTAACATCATCACTAATAAAAACTGGTTTTCCAAACTGCAAGTCTTTTCCTCTTAATTTCTTTGCATTTTTCATTATACCATATCGGTCTTTATAATCTGTAACTTTGATTTTGATGAAATTACTCGCTTCTTGTACCACTGAAAATGGAGGAATATTCTTCACTTCTATTTCTAATCCCTCATTCAGTACAATTTTCCACCGGAATCTAAACGAGAGTGATTTTTGGATCTACAATGGCAGCATTTTGAAGATTTATGATATATTCGATGTTACGGAAAAACCCTGTACAGTACTTACAATGAATAGGCATCTAAGACAACACTTTCAATTTCACAATCCGAAGCAATATGATCAAACCAGTTCCACTTGAGGCCTTTGTTTTAGGGAATGGTTACCCAGAAGTTATTTCAAGCTCTTGTGTCGCCTATTCTATTTAAAATTTTCTCCGTTTATTAAGGGATGATTCCTACCCTGTCCAACCAAGGTAGCAACGAGAAAGACTTGCTACTCTAGCAAATTCTGAGGCTCTGTTCAGATAAAATGTCGCTAGGCAATAGCAGATACAAATATAACTTCACTGTTTTGCAAAGGTGTTTAGGCCCTTTGGTTAGTTCTTTTAGAAAATGATATTTTAGAGATCATTACTCGTCTTTTTGACTTGTAAACGAGTCAAATCACCTTGAAAATAGCGGCCTATACTAACATTTTAATGTTGAGATGTTAATAGAAATGGTTAATAGCTTACTTGAAATTGCTTGGTAAGTTTGCTTAGGCTATTTGGCTTATTTTTACATCACATCTGTATGCTCGGTAACTTTTCCAACTAACTCACTAATGAGATATTATACGTCATTTATATTATACTCTTATTTATACGTCTTTGAAAGGCAGTGTAGTCTCCGAAAATACCTACGAGATAGCAAAGAAATAGATATGTCTTTAACATCAGAATTTTACCCTGAATCCAAATATAGTACTCATATCTGTCAGTAATTCACTTTACCCCCTCCTCTTTAATGTGAAAATATATACCCTGAGTAATGAATTTTCTATTATTTTGACAAACTATTAAAGCAATTTAAAGAAAAAGAGTGACCTATAGAAAATTCAGTGTATATATGCAACTCAGGGTACATATTTGCATATTAGGATGGGCTCAAAGTTTATTTCCGACGCAAGTGAATATTATATTTGGATTCAGGATGAAATTTCGATTCTGAAAGTATGTATCTTAGCTATCTCATTAGTGAGTTAATCAGAAAATTTTACCCACTTTTTTTTACAATTTGTTATCAACCAGGTAGAACCATGACCCTTTTGGGAGACCCCTTATGAAATTTCACTTGTGGATATCACTAGAAAACTTGCCAACTCGGATTAATTACATATTTTGGATAATATTACATTTTAAGAATAAAATTCGTAGACATGCTATATTTTTAAGTTAACAAAAACTACGATCATTCCTTAAAAAAAGTACAAAGTGAGGAATGATCATTTTTCAATAAAACAAGCCTTTTAAACACATCTTCGGTAATTTCTGAAATCTGCTCCTCTGCTAACCCGAAAAGCTCTTACCACAGACAATAAGTATTTAATGCAAGAAGTATGTATTGTATACGTTTTGTCTTTGGCTCTTACGCAGTTGGACACAAGACGTAGGTAAAACAACTTTAATGCATCTAAATCGAAAAGAACTCGAGATGAATTGGATTCACTTATTCTTTTTATTTTTTATTACCATCATTTTCTTTCATTTAAGAATCAGTATCGGCACCAAAATCAATATTATGTAGCGGTCCAACTCAATTTGAAAAGCTATGATTTCGTCGATGGTCCATTTACGGCTGATGACCTTCTCTGAGTTAACTTCTCAGCATGGCCTCCCCCAGGTCACTCAGTGCGTCCCCAGGTGGCAGATAGGGGAATGCCCTACAGATATATAGGATACCTCTACGGAGATGAGAGGTGCGGACCAAGGGAAGACCCAGTTTCTGAGGGTCTTGATATACAACTGGAACACCCTCACCCGGGGGACATAAATACAGGTGGAGGAGGAGGATGGCCCCTCTGATGTGCACTTGGCAGGGCCCACCGGCGTGTGGACACGTTCCGACAGTCGCAATCCACTCCCCCATCAATGCGTAAATTGTTGGTGATGCAGGATGCCATAAGGGCGCATTACCGGTAGGAGATACAGTCAGCCACTGCTAGAGACAGAGAGGAGTGGCTTACCGCTGTCCTGACGTCAGCCAAGAAACCCCTTTTGTCACTTTTATGATGATTATGAGCAAACACATGAATATGAGAACCAGTGCTACCGCGTCCGGGGAAACCAACGATGCTACCCCGTCTGGGGAAACCGACGATGCTTCCGCGTCCGGGGCAGCCGACGATATGACGACTGCAAATTGCACGAATACCTCAACTTTGACAACTCTATCCTTGGAGGCCATTTTATCACCTAAATTGACTTTATCAATTGGTCCCCGCAACATCAGATCACTTGCAAAACAAGGAAAAAAGGAACTCCTCCTGAGAGAGATAAACCGTTACAACTGGGACTTAGTCGGCCTATCCGAAACCCACCTCCCAGTCAACAGTGAAGAAAAACTTGGCGACGCTACTCTTTCTGTCTTCAACTTCAGTGTTTAGTAGACTTCGTGTAAAAAAAAAGATATAGCGTTTGTCATCGGGGACTTCAACGCCATTGTCGGTGACGACCCATCTGGCAACGAGGACGTGATGGGCAAATTTGGCCATGGCCAGCTGAACAAGAGAGGTGAGCGCCTAATGGAATTTTGCCGAGATAGTGATCTTGTTATCACTAACACATTATTCAAACACAGAGCCCGACGTGAAATAACCTTGACCTCACCAGATGGAAGGAATCTAATAGATTATATCCTCATATCTAGACGCTGGAAATCTTCCACCACAAACATAGTCACTTTGGCTGGCGGTAAATTCGATAGCGACCACTCGCCTGTTTGACTTTATTTAAACTACGTCTAAAAATGGCCACGAAACTCTCCAGAAAGCCCACCCCCCAGATTTGGAGTAGACCTCTTAAAAACCAAACTATCCGACCAAAATACACCGCTACTCTTTCCGAAAGAATTTCTGAACTCCTCTCTACATCCCCGCTAACTCTATCAAAAGATGACATCGATACTCTTGTGAAGATTAGCTCGCAGGTTATATGTGATTTCGCCCAGTTGACCCCGGGAGTCGAAATGGTGGACCAAAATCCTGGATCACGGATGAGATAATCTCACTATGCGCAGAAAAACGCAACCACATTAACAAACTAGATAGAAAAAGTCGGGATATGTACAAACGATTGAAGTGTGTGGTAGAGAAAGTCACTCGCCGTGCTCACCGCTCCTATATAAGGGAACAATGTGAGCAATGCGAAATGGCGTTCAAGAAAGGTGACACTCACTTCGTGTCCAGGTGAGTGCAAGAACTAACAAAAAAGGGACTGAAAGCCTCTACCCTTATCAATAAAGATAGTAACCAGATCCAAACTACAGACGGGATCCGAACCACATAGAAAGAACACTTTGAGAGCAAATTAAACTCAACAATCCTCCCAGATCCAGCGGTGCTTAGCAACCTCCCCGTAATCTCTGCAGACCCAAGCCCATCCCCACCTCGTACTGAGATAGAATTGGCTATCAAGGGTTTAGAGACAAACAAATCTGCAGGCCCAGATGAAATCCAACCAGAGTTACTAAAAGTAAATTGCAATCCCCTTGCTGACCTACACCGAAAAATTGCTACTGCTGCCTGGGAAGAAGGTCACTTCCTCTCTTCATGGTGTGAAGCCATGATAGTTTCACTCCATAAGAAAGGCTCGAAAGCAATCTGTGATAATTACCGGTCAATAAACCTAACGAACCACACCCCTAAAATACGCACTAGAGTAATGCTGGAGCGTATAAGAGCTATAGCTTCAAATGATACTCCAGAATATCAGGCCGGTTTTTGCCCAAACAGGTCAACAATTGATCAGATATTTACGGTCCGTCAGATTATGGAAAAATATCTTAAACTTGGACGTAGTATTTTCCACCTGTTCATTGACTTTAAGCAGACTTTAGACCTCATATGGAGGGAAGGTTTTTGGCACATTCTTCTCCAATTTGGTATGCCACAAAACTTAGTATCATTGATCAGAGATACGTACTCAAATTTCAGAAGCCGCGTCATGACGGAGGAGGGCCTTTCCAATAGCTTTGAAATATCGACTGGTGTGTTGCAGAATTGCTTGCTTTTACCGGAACTGTTTAACCTGTTCCTTCCCGCTGTCCTATCGTCCCTTGTCAACTCATCAGTGTCCTCATCGGAGGAATATTGATTGATAAATTAGCTTATGCAGACGACATAGACCAAATAAATGAGAACCATGGGGATCTTCAGTCCCAGGCCGACAATCTCCAATCAACCATCAGCCGGTTTGGAATGACCATCAATTCTTCAAAGACGAAAGCTATGCTCTGTTCACGAAAGCCGGAAAACAAATAAAGCTTAATCTTCCAGCTTAGTGGTGACAAAATAAGATGGGTCGAAGATTTATCCTACCTTGTTAGCCTTATAACGTCCGAGAACAACCACTCGAAATATATTAAGAGGCGCCTGGCTCTTGCCAACTCGAGCTTTAAAGCCTTGATGCCGATCTAGAGGAACAAGAATTTGTTGACACTTCTAAAAACAAGACTCTTCAACACACTGATTATCCCCATTGCCATTTACGCTTGTGAATCATGGACCCTCAAACAGATGACCAACGTCACCTAGCCGCATTCAAAACAAAGTCACTTCGCCGTATAAGATAAGATAATATTTATTTCCCGAAGGCTATCACAAGCTCTAATAGAGCCGAATTCGCTTCATATGTCAAAAAGAAATAGAACAAGCAAAACAAAGAAACAAATAATACAGCAAGAAAAGAAACACTAATCAAGCATAAAAATGATCGATAAGAATTTAACAAATGGCTAGAATAGAAACAGGAAAACAGAAGAAGAAGAAGAGGTGGGGGATAAAAGAAAATCACAGTCAAGAAGAAAAACATTGCCGAAATTGTATTCAAGGTCAAATTAATAAAATAAAAAAAATACTTAAAATGAAGCAAAATTAGCTGTTAAAAGAAATATTTACAATTAAAGAAAAGAATACAATTAAAGGTAAAAAGGTTTAAAATTAAAGGTAAAAAAAGAAATTTAACATAAATAAGTATCACAAAAGAGAAAATAAAAGTGACAAAGATAAAGAGAGAGAGAGAGAAAAAAATGACGCATGATTATTGTGAGCATACACAGCACCTAAAATAAATTTAGGTGCGCCAAAATAAAGGGGATAACACTTCCGGAACCTCTCAGTAACGGTATGGGTAGATGAATATGTAGGAACTGCCAAGGAAGCTAAGCGGGGGAGTCGGGGTCTAATGGGGTCATATAAATCAGGAAATATGTCCTCAGTACGAGGATTAGATATTGCAGTTTTAGCAAAACGCAAACAAATTTGTACTCTCCTTTCTTTTAACGTGATAATACCTGCTGATTTAAGGAGTAAGGAGTATTGCGGGCATTCCGTACCTGGACAGGGTCTCTAATATTAGGCTGTTTGAAAACCTCAAGATCAAACACACCATACTTGACAAAATAAAACTGCAACACCTTAAGTGGCTAAGCCACATCCAGCATATGGAAAATGTCTGTCTTCCATGGTTGCGTGCATGGTTCTCGCCCCATAGTTCGGCCCCTGAAAAGATGGAAAGACAACTTCTCTACACTCAACCTGCCGTAACTTCGACGCCTGTCTGAAGATAGATGCTCATACAGACGCCAAAACAACCTTTGAGGATGGATGGGACCTAAGTCATTTACGACTGATGTGCTGAATTTTACTATTCTAATCAACGGTAACTATGCAAAGGCGCTAAATTTTGAAAAGTAACCTTGTTTTTCCTGAGAAAAGCTAATAGCCTACCTGAAAAAGTATTACAGCTCATGTACTAAGCACAAGTTAGTCAGCTTTGTGTTAAGTCTCTTATTTTAGGAATAGGACTCAAGTCTTAAAATCCACATCTTATAATTTTCCCTTGGCTTATCCTCATTAGAGGCTAGGCTAGTTTTCAAGAATGACTGAATATGCTATAGCTAATTGATTACTTGGATAATAGTCCAATCTATTAGTTAACCCCTTTTCTGAGCTAACTACTACAGTAACAAATTTTACTTAACTCTGACATGACTCTGATAAGTGACAATGCTATTGACATTTTCAAACAAAGCCTGGATGCTGAATGATCCTCTAGGGAATGGAAACTCATCAGGGGAGCCACTGACTATCCAACTGCACCTAATCCCTAAACAACTGGTAATCAACTCTGGAGCTTCACAAGGGAAATTCCTTACATTGCTCCAAGCTGCAATTTAAGGTAAATAGGCCTAAAAAGAAGGGTTGAGATAGTGGCTTAATAATATTTTTCAGGATTTTTTTTTAGGCCTTAGATTTGGTATAAATTTGCAACCACTCTTGGTCATATGTTTTTCAATATTTTGTCTCTTCCCCAAGTCTTAAAAATTGTTTATAAAACAAACACCCAAGAGCCATGTAGCTAATCTAACCTAACCTAAATTTATTAATTTTAGCCTATTTGTATCTTTTTGATAGATGACAGTGATGGCATTTAACTTTCATAGCCTATAAAGAATATTTGAAAATAGATAAATGCAGTCAAGTATGTTTATTTTTCACTATTTTGTTAAAAAAAATTGTACAACAGTGAAAAGAGAGAGGATAAAGGTGCTCCCCCTAGAAAATTTGTTAACTAGGATTATTTTGCATATTAAGAAGTAAGAACTGTTTTCTTAACATGTCTCCTTGTTACCAGGACTGATTGTAAATTTATACCCAAGATTTGGGTCTGAAAACTTTATTTACCTAATTCAGTCACTTTCCAAGATAGAAAGAAGCCCCTCAATTAGAACCTCACCAGAATTTGCTGGCTACAGTCTTGAAAATGTTTAATGGTACAAATTTGCAACCACTCCTGGTCATATGTTTTTCAATATTTTGTCTCTTCCCCAAGTCTTAAAAATTGTTTATAAAACAAACACCCAAGAGTCATGTAGCTAATCTAACCTAAATTTATTAATTTTAGCCTATTTGTATCTTTTTGATAGATAACAGTGATGGCATTTAACTTTCATAGCCTATAAAGAATATTTGAAAATAGATAAATGCAGTCAAGTATGTTTATTTTTCACTATTTTGTTATAAAAAATTGTACAACAGTGAAAAGAGAGAGGATAAAGGTGCTCCCCCTAGAAAATTTGTTAACTAGGATTATTTTGCATATTAAGAAGTAAGAACTGTTTTCTTAACATGTCTCCTTGTTACCAGGACTGATTGTAAATTTATACCCTAGATTTGTGTCTGAAAACTTTATTTACCTAATTCAGTCACTTTCCAAGATAGCAAGAAGCCCCTCAATTAGAACCTCACCAGAATTTGCTGGCTACAGTCTTGAAAATGTTTAATGGTGGAATTCTGTATGAAGGTTTTTGCTATAAGGAAAAACTTCTTTCAGAATCTTTTTTGTCTTTCTGGGATGTATTCAGAGCCTAAATTATAATCTAGAAGGTTGTCTTCCAGTTATGTAATTTTGTCTAAGTCCCAAGGGGGAGGGCAATTTTTAAGCTGATTTTCCCAAATCAAGTAAAAAATAACAAAGAAACTAAAAAAATCACATAGTACCATTAAAGCTAAGAAATACAAAAGAAAATTGAGATGTTTCTGTGGATGGTTGAACTATGCAGGCCTATCTTAGTTTTGGCATGATTTTTGAAGAAACTGAATTTCCCTGGGGAGAGGGAAAGTTAAACTAGAGTTTGAGGGCATTCCCCTGCCCCATAGAAAATAATGCCTATGGTGTCTTCATAATGTTATCTCTACTCTTTCTTTTTCTTAAGCCTCAGAAAATTATATACATAATATGTCTCTGTAAGGCTACCTGTCATAGCTTTGGAATTTTGATTTGAGTCTGTTTTTCTTTGACTCTTGGCACAAGAGTCAAAGAATCCTTTAACTCCCTGTACATTAGAATTTGGTAAATTTATTTGGCTCAAAACACTTTTTTTGGCCTTTGGCAAAGTTTACACAGAGGTCTGAAAGTTTTGGTTTTTGTATCACAAAGCTTATACAAGTTAATCAAAAGTCAGTGCCCTATGGAGAGGGAACTAGAGGAGCCAGGTACTTCAAGGGTCATCCTGGGATATACTTTAGGCTCTGGAAATATTTCTGAAAGTTCATTCACCTGCCCCAACTGCTTTGGAAGATGGCAAAAAGCCCCTAATTTAAAATTGTACCAAATAGTGTAAGGCAAAGTACCTATTTCTAGCATGCTACCTTTCCATGAGTTCTTTTATTGACATTCAAGCCATCATCAGAATGCCTAGTGCATTTCTCAGTAGCACCAGAATTTTTTCTTACAGTTTAGAAGTTAGGGAAAAACTATCAAAAATTTATGTATATATTACCACCAATGGAAGCTTGAGTTTAACATCCAGAAGTGCAAGGTGGTATATTGCGGGAAAAAGAATGAGAAGTGGCAGTACCATATGAGTGGGGGGGGATGGCTCTAGACAATTGATTGGTTCCTCAGTAGCTGAAAGAGATTTGGGAATAGTTGTTGATGAAGAATTAAAATTCAACAAACACACACAAACAGCAGTTGCCAAAGCATCTCAGACCCTTGGAATAATTAAGAGTACAGTACATAGCAGATCATCTAAAGTCATGACGAAGCTGTACAAGGGTCTCGTGCGACCATTGCTGGAGTTCGGGATGTGTGTTGCCATGCCTCTGAATAAGAGTGACCAACAGAAAATAGAGTCTGTTCAAAGGTGTGCAACCAAAACTGTTGATGGATGCAAGAACATCGACTATCCATCTTGCCTGAAAAAACTACAGCTCCCAACACTTGTCTACAGACGGCAGAGGGGCAATGTCATTATGGCTTACAAGCTACTGCATGCTGATTCCTCTTCTCAGAGTCCTTTACAACTTGACAAGTCATCCAGGACAAGACTGCTTAGTAAGAAGCTGCTCAGGAAGAGAGCTCACAGCAGACTCTGCAACCACTACTTCTCCAATAGAGTGGTGGGCCCCTGGAACAGTCTTCCCAATGCAGCTGTCACCACTCCCTCTGTCAATGTATTCAAGATTGCCATTGATAAGAATTGGTCCACCAAACCATGGAAAACAAAGTGGGACGCTACCAAACCAGTGACTCCCCATCATCACTGACCAGCGACTCTACAGGATCTTTCCTTATTTTGCTGGACAATGTGATTTAAGGTAATTTAAGGTAATATTATATTTTTTTGGTTTTAGTTTGATCAATATTTTATTGATGACTTATTGAGTGAGTTTTTTTTTCTTTGGTTTTAGTTATATTTTGCTGAAGGTGGTTCTATATTTGGTAAAATATTTACTTTAGCTGCACAATATATTTTATTCATTGTATTCAGAAAATCCTTGTCATCTTTTATATTTTGTTTGATGGAAAGGCAGTGTAGTCTTTGTCATTGTCTTCATTGTTATTTTAGTTTTTGAGGGCATTAGATGTTCAAGCACATTTGATTATTCTGATTTACTTTGCCTGCCCATCAGTGTCTCTGCTCTGATTTTTTCAAGTTTGGGAGCAAGGCTGAAAAAATTAAATGATTTTTTTTTGGGGGGGGGGGACAAGAAGACATATTGGAGAATTTATGGGGATGGATATTATGCACTACCCCTCACCCAGCCTTTGAATATTTTCATTAACAGTTTTAAAGTATTATAATATGTAGCTCCAACAATTATAATCTGCAAGAAGAGCCCAACAAAGCTCTAGAGGGTGTCTAAAAACACAACAAATGAAGATGTGTTTTGTGAAAAGATAGAATATAGCTGATTTATTGTTAGCTTAATCATAAAAGTCAAGGAGAAAAATAGGCATAGAAAATTTGATAGATTCCATCAGTATATAAAAATTATATCATGGATAGAAAAAGAAAACCAGGAAGTCTTGCTGTAGGAACAAAAAATTCAAATGCTGATTCAAACAAAGGTTTTTTGGCAATATATCTAGAAATAGCTCTATTAAGTTTCATTTCTTTTATGTATTTATGCTAACATTCATTTTAATTTTTGTTTAATGAACACAGTATAAATTCAGTCAGTAAGAAAAATATTACTGCAAAGCCCAATAACAATATTACCATAACCCCATCTATAGTTTCAGAAAAGGGATCTTTCTGAACTGAAAGAAGGAAATTAAAACGCTTTGCAAAAACTCTAGGTCAAAATAATAACATGTTCAACATTAGTTGTTGAAACTGCATGAACTTTCTCAACATTAGTTGCCAAAGCTGCTACTGAACTTTCTCAAGGGTAAGTTTGGAAGAACAGGAAGATAAGGCTGCAAACCAAGATTAGAATATTGGAAGCTATAGGGATGACAGTTTTCAAATAGGATTCTGAAGCATGGGTGCTCTGAAAAGCAGATGAAGATTTGCTAGATGTTTTCCAGAGAAATTGCCTATGGATTGATCTGGGTACCTGGCTGACTAACCATATTTCAAACAGTAGGCTATACAAAAAGTGTGGTTCAATCCCGCTTTCTAGGGCTATAATGAGAGAAAGGTTGAGATGGTTAGGGCACATTCTGCAGATAAAGGATTACAGATTGCCAAAGACTGTCCTTTTTGGCCAACTGTCTAGGGCTAAACAGAATGCAGGTTGCCCATGGTTGGGGTGAAAGGAAGTCATAAAGAAAGATTTAAGGGAAATGGGAACTTCCTGAGAGGGTGTAAAGGGGGAGGCTTTGAATAGATTGGGACGGAGGAGGAGCATGCATTGCTGTGTTGGCCTCAGGTGGCTTGGTGCTGTGGTGAGTTGTTTGTAGTAGTAGTAATAAATAAACTAAGGGAAGCAAGATTGATCATTCTCTTGTTATTCAGTTGACCTCTTTCATAATGATGCAAGTAATTAAGCTGTTTTTTTTCAATCTGGGAGGTGCAGCCTAGTCTAAGAAGAGGTGCAAATAATAGCTAGGACTGACAAACAATTAAATAAAACTAATGCTGTACCATCAATCTAAAGATGCTTAACTGTGAATTATAGACTATGAAAATCTCTCACACAAATAGGAGAAACATTGGTTTTGCCAGCAGCTATGCTGCTTGCTAATAACACAGTTGGCAGAAGACTTGATGATTTATCCAATGATCTTTGCAATCAATTAGTTTTTCAGATGGGCACTTCAAAATTTGCCTTACAAGTAAATGAAGCAACTTATGTAGCTAAAATCATACATTTGATTGCATGACTTGAAGAGAATAATATAATTGAAGATATATTGTTTTACAAATCTATTCCTGGCAAAGTCATATCTAGTAAAAATGTTAATATAAATGACATTTAAAAAAAATGAGAACAGCAAATTGTGGAATAATGGCATTTGGCTTTGTAAAGATAGTCCACTGTCAATATCAGGACACAAAACTTGCCTATAAGCACTAAATGTAAGGAAAACAACTAGTGTTCTCTGAATGCACTGCATCCTTCACAGAGCAGCTCTCACATAAAAAATATGAATGAGAAACTTAACAATGTTTTCACAAAGGCTACAAAAGTTATAAACTACATAAAAACGAACCATTAAAAGTTAGGTTATTTGCCAAGCCATATGAAGATATGGAAGCTGCTTACACCTTATATTTGTACTATTGTGAAGCATGCTGATAATCTTGTGTAAAACTGATTCAAAAGGTGCTTAAACTCAAAGAAAAAATTGCAATTTATCTAGAAGAAAATGACAATGAGGACACAAATATGTTTAGTTACTATATGTATATGTTTTGCGGGTGAATATAAATTTTTTAAACCTAGCTGTTTGGTGGACTTTTTTAGAATATTAAGTATTTTGAATAAATCAAAGAAATAAAAGTGGAATGCCTGAAAGTGATTCTATTCATTCAAAACATGTAGCTAAAAAAGGTCCATCAATACAAAATCAATTTATTGATGAAGATAACAAATTTGAGTTAACAAGTAATGAAAAAGAAAACTTGATTGAATTGTCTTGTGATATTTCTTTAAAACAAAATTTCAGAATGTATCTCTAATTCAATTTTGAATAGACATATAATATTTTGTCAAATAAAAGCTATAAAAGTATTGCAGCTTCTTGTTTATGCAAAGCAGGATTTTCTGCATTTGCTGAAAACAAATCAAGATATTGTGTTTGTTCGGTTGTAGAAAAGGAGCTATTTTCTACAAACCAAGCTGTTTAAAACATCGTAATTAAGCAATATTACTGCATTTAAATTGCTGCACACAAGTTTGATGTATTACTATTTGAAAAAAATGACATAGGCTGATGTTTTTTTTTTTTTTTTTTTTTTTTTTTTTTTCATAAACAATGATTTGATACACTGCACTAATAGACAAGCACAGCCATCTCATTAAGGGACAATAATAAAAATTTTATTTGTTTGTAAGAGTTTGTTTAAAAAAATTTTCAGTACTAAGAATTTGTCTGTTTCTATTAGGCCTATTATATAAAATGAAGAGAGGTGCCATATTAATAAATACTTATAAGGGAGCTGTGGTAAAATAAAGTTTTGAAGCCTCTGAATTAAGCAGCATTACTGCATTTGAATTGCTGTGCTCAAGTTTAAGCTATAGCTGTATTTGAAAATGACTTCTTTTTTTTTACAAAAAGCTGAAGTGCACAATCTCAAAGATGTTTTAGGGAGCAAACATATTGGATTTCTCAAGAAATTTTAGGGATTTTGTGCATTCGTTTTTCTTTTAAGGAAAATGTAAATTTTGTTGATATCCCCAAAGGTTTGGGGACAGTAAAAGCCCTGTTGCTGACCCTTTCTTTGGGAACAGCTTAGCGAATGGTTTTTGACAATTATCTCAGAAGTTTCAAAATGTTAGATAGATAAATACTAATTCATACAACAAAGAGGTGATAATAAACAAATAAATACATAAAAAATCACAATTCCCTTCCCACTCAAGGTCTGTGGCCAGCATTGCAAGAAGATACAAAATGCAACCTTCAGGGGTGACAATGATAATATAACTGGTCCCATTAAACAATCTTTATGGTCATTTTTGAGCTACCATCCTGTAAAAACATTATTTATATCTTAGTTAAATATAGTTTGAATTAGAGCCTACAAGAATTTCAATTCTAAAACACAATACAGTACTAAAAATATTTGAAATTTTACAAGTAACATACCAACATTAATGACATCTAATTTTTAATTGCCCTGAAGTGTATTTCATTGAACTATTTATCAACCTCCCTCAAAAACTGGGATCGCTTACAATTGCAGCAAGCCTTTGATAAATTTCCCAAGAGTATTGGTAATAGGTAGTGTCCCAATAAGACTGGTTAAGAAAGATAGCATGCTGATAACTTGGTCATTATCTTAGACTGAACACAGTAATAATGTTATTCTTTAAAATAAATGAAAATTGTGAAACAGTTTGTGGTAACAAACTGCAAGTATGGAGCAAAATGGCCCAATAGTAACCAAAACTATAAAATTGAATCTTGATAACAATTTATACATTGAAAGAATTGGATTTTGTACTGATTCTAAGTATATAGAACTTATTAAGTTTAATGTTGTCAATTAAACGTATTTCGCAATAGTGTAAAAAGAAACGGATTTTATTTCTTTGGAAAACTGAGATTGAAATTATGTATGTTTTCTAGATTTTCAGGAATATTCTGGAAAAGTCAATCTCAAAGAGTGACAAAAGTCCAGTTATAAACCAAGTCATAAATTTCGGAGGAAGCTTTTCTGGAATATTGTAATTTACTTATTTACCAGAATTGTTTGTCACATTTCAACCAAATCTGATGGGAAGTAAGAGCAAATGTCTGAATAATGCCTGTTGGGTGTATGGCCTCAATCCTACTTCTGCAGAGGAGGAGTGTGTGTGTCTGGATCCTTGTTGTCAGGATATCTACAAGACTACGCTTTGGAAACAGTGTCCTAGTTATGCCTTTTTGGGGAGCAAAATCCAACTCGGCCTCTATGGAGGATGAATGTAGGGAGGTGGGGGGCTATGCCTTTCATTTGTCTGTATTCAGTTTGACTCATTTGGGGAAAAGAACAGGGGGCTGCTTAAGTTTTTTATTGTTTTGTGTTTACTAGAATGGATTTTCAGATCTCAACTAAACCTGTGGGGCTTGATAGTAACTGTATAGTAGGAAGAACAGGCCACCTCAGGAGGGTGTTAAACAAATAAGAAAAAGAACAAAAAAAAAAAAAAAAATTGAATTGGGTTAGAAATTTGAGCTAGTGTACTACCGGCGCCCTTTTGTCTTGGACCGACTCATCAATCAGTGGGGATTGGGGTATGAAAAGGCGCACTAAGCGTTTCCCCTCGGAAAACTCCCAGCATAAAATTCCCCTGGACAAACACCTTCCTCCCCCCAAGTTATCCCATATGCAAAATCGAGTAGCCACAGAGAAAGTACAAAATGGATACCTCGAAATGACGATGAGATGTCCTATGAGGTAACGAAATGACCAGATGGCTCAAGTTTTGGACCTTTGTAGGAAGGACTAAATTGTTATCTAAAAATTTCATTCGGATATATTTGGGAAAAAAGGGATGTGGGAAAGGTTCTAGTTCCCCTCCAATCTGTTTGGTTACTTAATATGGCAATATGGCTTAATTTTAATTTCTGTTTGAATGAGCCCTCTCCCGATCTTCTAGGACCATTGGTTCGATACGATCATTCCTAAAAAAAAAAAACCAACACACATCTGTGGTCTTTTTGGCCCAAAATACAAAATTATAATTTTTTATAAATTAGATCTGTAAAACTATAGTAGGGTTCTCTGATAGTTTTGTAGTTAGTGAGAGGAGCAGATGCCACAAAGGGTGCATTTTAATTCGAAAATCCTAACTCTCATTGAGCCTTCAGATAAATACAGAATTAGTTCTAAGAAAGGGGAGGTGGAGGTAGAAATTGATAGATTATCCCACTTGATTTCCGGAAATATTTCTGGCCTACGCCGTTATTATGAAAGTAAAGAATAACATCAAACCCCAAAACGCTCAGGATATATTCCGCATAGGAGGGGGCTGCCCACTAATCACCAACCTCCCTCTTGCGGTCGTAGAAACTTCGAAGGATGCTGATTTGATTGGAAATTGGAGTTCTAATCCTCTTTTAGAGTCAAAAATGATGCAAGACCAACCAGCGCCTGTCATACAGCCGTTTTTGATATCTGGTACTTTTGTTACCCCTCAGGACGTCTGATCGACATTTTGAGGTACCTATTTAGTACTTTCTCTGTGACTCCTCAAATTTGCATATGCGGGTATTTTCCATGGGGGGAGGGGGATTTCCGCGGTGGCAAATTGTCGACCCCATTGAAAGGGTTGGTCAAAGATTTTGAATCAAGATAAAGTGATTGCTAATTTTAGTTCTTGAGATTCCCTAACTTTTCCATAATATCATTGAAAGGATTGTCAGATCTCAACCACACTTGTTGTAAAGTCAGCGTAAGTATTCTGGTTGATTCTGTCTGGGGCCCAAGCCCAGTCCAGCTTTAGAAGGGAAAGGAGGTACCTGGATTCTTCTCAGTTTGCTTGCATCTACCAGAATGGGCTGTTGGATCTTAATAAAATTGGCTTGAAAAAACATGGGGAGTCTTAAATGTGCCTTTTTTAGGCCTATAACTCGTCCTACCTGTATGAAGAATGAAAAAGGAGAAAGAACAAGAGGACACAACAATTTTAAAATCACAATATTTACTAGAACAGACTATTAACATAAAAAAGAAAAATTGGACAAGAGTGAAAGCTAATTTTTCCATTGCGTCTTTAAAGGATCTATTCGAGCAACCTCTGTAGGGAGAAGAAAAGGGGGCTCTAAATTCTTTTTGTCATAACATCTGCCAGAAAGTGTTGTCAAATGTTTACCAAAATTGCGAGGAAGCAAGAGTAAGTTTCCTAGGTTTGATTTTTTGAAAATCCATGCTTGATCTTACCTCTCTGGAGAGGGAAAATTGAAACTAGACCCCGGCGCCGCGCCGATGAGGGAAGACCGGCGGTAGCGGGGCAAAAAACAGCACGCCGCGCCGTCGGTAAGATGTCGGCGGCGCGCTACCGGCGCGATCAATGTTGACCGCAAACATTAATGTTTTCATCAGTCTTTCTCAAATCACAGCTTCAATTTACAACAGATTCGGGCCTATTCATGAGTTCAAAAATTCACAAGTCGCTGGCTGGAAACTGGTCTTCTTCGTTATTCATCAAGAGAAGTAGAAATCTGGTAGAAACGAAATGGCTGTGGCGTTTCAGAACCCTTGCATAATACGAGTAGTTGAAGTATCTATTAGCTATGTATTCTTAACATAAATAATTATCAAAATTAGTAGTTTTTTTCATCGAGCATTACTGCATATAAAACTTCAAATACCGTATCACAAAATTCGTCAGTTATCTGGGTAAAAACTTTGAATATAACTTTGAACTTAGAAGCTTAATTTTTTCATAATGCCGTTTCCCTATATCTGTTTTGTCACATTTAAAACATTTGAAATGGGCGACTTTGATATTGATTTTTTTTTTTTTTTGCTCTTTTGGATTCCTAAGAAGCCTTCTTGTATTAAAAACTGGTTTTTGATTACAATTTAAAAAAAATGCATTTTAAAGTTTTTTTTGGCTTCTTTATAGAATATATGTCATGTAGGCTAAGGCTGAACTGCTGCTTTTTTATCGCTTTTGGCCGCTCTTTTGGATATTATTTATTTTTTCTTTTGGGGATTCATTCCAAATTATAAGCTGATAAATACCTAATATCAGTCAAATTATAAACTGCATCTAAAAGGAGTAAATTTATCAAATTGAAAAATACATGATGAACACTTCACATGAGAACACTTCAATTACAATGACACAAAAAATACTTAATAGTTTATTGGCTATGAAGAAAAATGAAGTGCCAGCTATTTTCTTAGGTAAAAAATGAAAAGCTCATCCGTTTTAAGTGTAATTAAATGAAATAATATGCAGACTGAGGTAGCTCCAGGAAGATGTTGAAATGTTCATCCTAGTTCGTCACTTTTAATCCAGGCAAAATGTCAGGACACTTAGTATCAGTTATTGAGTTTAAGCTTTGATTTCCAAATGCTCACAAGAATTACCAAATTTAAGAAAGTCGTAACAATAAGCCACCTGTGGTCAAAATACTTAAGACTCCTCTTTGATCCCCACCCAGGCTCAAAGCTTCTGCTATGGTCATTTCCATGGAAATCTCCAAAGAGTTTCTTTTTAAAATAGCTTTCAAGCGTAGTTAGGGGTATTTAGACTTTTTTGCTTTTCTTCAAAGCTTTGAAAAGTGTTATAATATTCCAAATGTTACATTTGTGCATATTTTTGGTAATCATTTGTGGGGTGATCGAATTTTCTAAACCACTGTAGATACGTAAGAACGTTGCAACATCTAGTACCCTGAGGTCATAAGACTGTCAAAGACTCCTCCTTGAACCTCCCAAATTGAAAGCTTTTATTATGACATGGCCTTTTAATGTAACTTGGGCACTGGACCAAGGGCGCCATTGTTACTCGAGCACAATGTTAGGTGGGGATGTCGATATCGCTTTCGTCACACCAATTCGTTTTAGTGTGAATCTGCCTGGTACATATGAATGAATGTTTTCAAAGTAAACCGTTTTATCAATAGGAAAAAAAAAACAGATTGGACGCATATGTCCCTTTCCCTTTGGACGATAAAACCATGCACGTGCTGTATCAAGTATAACTCACGAAAATCTTGTTAATTTTGTCAACTTTTCAACTTTTTGGCATCCCTGCTTTCAATAAAAAAAAAAAAAAATCAAGGTACTATCACTTAAATATAATAACTCCCTATGCCCCCCTTCTGGATACCATCTTGATAGGATACCGTCTCTGCTTTAAATAAAAAAAATAATTAACTTATTGGCATCCCTGCTTTAAAAAACAAATCGAGGTATTATCATTTAAATATGATAGCTCAATACCCCCCCCCCCCCTGGATACCATCTTGATAGGATGTCGTCTCTGCTTTAAATTAAAAACAATGAACTTTTTGGGATCTCTGCTTTCAATAAATAAAATTTCGAGCTATTATCGTTTAAATATAATGCCTCCCTCCCCCCCTCTGGATACCACCTTGATAGGATGCCGTCTCAGCTTTCATTAGAAAAATAATTTACTGAATAATTAACAAGGTCACTATATGGTTCAAACAAACACGCAAAATAACGTTAACCAGCCTAGTGTTCCTTGAAAAAAAAAATTGAGGGTATGAGTAAAGGGGTACAAAGACAACAACAAAATTGTCGAAATTATTCAGATATACCTCAAATTATTGGAAAACTGAGTGATAGATTCGCCATGGCATTCCATAAGATCCAAAGAATCAAATTAAAAGGGAGCACACACAAAAGCCAAATAAGGCCAGTAGCCTATGAGAAATCGCAAAATACCCAAGACAATGAACAAGTCCTAATGGGGGGCCCTGGGTCTATCAAAATACTTCAATGGTTTCCCAGGGAATTTGATATCATTTTCTTCTGTCTCCACTTTAAATGAAAAAAAATAATTATCTTTTTGGCATCCCTGCTTTCAATAAAAAAAAACTGAGGTATTATCATTTAAAAATGATAGCCCGCTATCCCCCTCCCCTATAGGCAACAATTTACAATTTATTTATGAATCATATTTTTGGGGTAACTTCCGGTTCAATCTTTAATTCCTCAACCTTGTAAATAGCTTAGTCTATAGCTAAATTTTGTCTCAACCGAAGGCTGTTTTTTTTTTTTTTTGGGGGGGGGGTAAAAATGTTCCAGAAAGAAGATTGTATTTTCTATCGGGTGTTCAATAATTGAGTATTAAACATTAAGAAAATCTTATCTAAAAATAGCAAAAAAAAATTCTGCAAACTTACAATTCCGCTGTAGAAACAATCTGTCGGCTGTCAATTTCAAAATCCAACAAAAGGCTGAAGCTGTATAGTAGTGAATGCGTTCTATAATTCTATTCAACTTGAAAATAAAATTCTTGACTACGAATGATGTAAGAAATAGCGATTGGGAAATTACATTCGAAATGATTTAAACTCAGTTCATAAAGACGATACTTTTTTTTGTCAACATATGAAGAACTGTGTATATTGCAATATTTGCAATAGCATATTGCATCTGTCTGGTTTTTATGCAAAGTAACAAAAGAGATTAATGAACAAGAGAGCAGTGAAGGATTATGGTATACAAAGTAATATTTGGTAGGGAAAGTCACTGGTGATAAATCACTAGGGATGGCACCGTGATTACGTGATTTTTGGGGATTCGGGGAACCAAATTTTTTTTCGGGGTGACGCATAGATTTTCGGAGAAATACCCGAAAATTCGGGGATAGTGCAAGCTCTGCTTGATTTCTTATCAGGAAAATCGAAATACTAAACCACACGAGAATGAAAAGCTCCGACTTTGCGGTTGACGCAATAAAGAATTGCCGTAAAAATAATTTAAAGTCGACCGAACGCCGCCGCCTCTGCCGGCGCGTCGGCGGCGTTACAACACTTCGGCGGCGTTCGACCGGGCCTCTCGTCGGCGGCGTTCGGTCGATCCGCCGGCGCGGCGCCGGGGTCTAATTGAAACCCTATATTCTTGTCATCATGATATCTTCCAGAAGGCGTTATCAGATCCGAGCCAAAAATAGCGCAGGGAAGCCAGAGTTAATGTCCAAATTGTATTTTTGAGAGTTCTTGCCTGATCCATTATCTGTGAGAAAATAATCCCTAAATTCTTGTCCACCAGTGAAATTTTGTGGAAAGTAAGAGCTTTCCACAAACTTTGTGGAAAGTCAGAGCTTGTTTTCTAGTGATTCCTTTGGGGTTTCCAGGTGCAAACCAACCTCTGTAAAGGTAGGGATTCTGTACATGCTTGCCTTTAGAGAATATAAAAGTATGGGTTATTGGATAAAAAAGAAAATAATTTTTTTTGGTAAAGTTAGAAAAAAAAGTCAGCCCGATCCGGGTTTTCCCTTCTTAACCAGATAAGAAGAAAGCTTTTCATTGGGATTAGCTCTGCAAAGCTAATGACGAAGTACTCCAGGGGTCGTGTATTTCTCGAATGGGGAGTGGAGCCAAATCAACTTGCACACATCCACAGTAATCCCGTGATACCTCTCACCAATCAATTGCTGAATAAGATTGGCAGAAGGAGGGGCACTGCGAGGAGATCGCCTTCCCTCATAACTTCCCCTTTATTTTAATTCCTTAATTGAAATATGAATTATATTTATAAACCATCTGAAATTAACTCGTATGAGAATTGAGAAGTAAAGATCAGAGTGAATAGAAATTAATGTGACTGAAGAAATGAAACCCAAAAGTCTCTCCCCTAAGAGGTTGAATTGCCCTTTGCAGTCTTCTGAAAGCAAATTTTGTCTTGAGCAGTTTGTTTATTATAACATTGAGAATAATAAAAAGAGAAATTTTGTCTTGAGCAGTTTGTTTATTATAACATTGAGAATAATAAAAAAGAGCTGCTCAAACTTCCTGGAAAACAAATAATATTCTAATACCAGCATATTTGTGAAAATCGATTTAATTTTGCTGCACTAAAATGATATTGCGGACAATCAAACCTTTCTTCCTTTTAAGTTAATTCTTTATAAATATATAGTTATTTGGCCGAATTAAAGATTCTATTTGAGCAATGTAATACGAAGGCGGGAAGGAGGTACGGGGGTTTGGGGGGGAGGGTCACTCCTGTACCTTTTATGAAGCTGGTGAGTTATCCCTGAGTTGAGCTCTAGCCATGGCGTTTCTTTTAATTGTGAGGCAGAGACGCCAGTTGTGGGTAAGCTAATGGGCCTACCCCTGGTTTCTAATATATGGTATTTAAGCTTTAAAAGCCACTGTCTTAGTAAGAAAAGAGGTGATTAAGCGCCATTGCTTACCCCCCCCCCCCAACTGCTCCACTCTACATTTCCCGGATTAGGCAGAAAAGTGTTCCCGTTGTTTTGTTCACCCTTTTGTATAAGTATCTCTATTTTATCGGTGATGTAGAAATCTGTCTGTAGCCACAGATGGAGTTTTAGGGGGAGGACAGAGGCGGCACTTGCCCCGGGCGCAGAAATTTTAGGGACGCAAAATTTCAAATAAACAATATAACGGTTATAGTCATTTTGATTTTTTTTTTATTACTATAATAAAGCAGAGGACGCAGTTAATAAATGAAATTATTAATTAATAAATAAAATAAATTAAAAACATTAAATAATAACAATTAAATAATTTAGATAATAAATTAAAAGATTAATTGAAAATAATTTAGTTAATAAATGAAAATTTTATTAAAATTAGGCCTTAAAATTTGTTGGAACAAGGAGGCGCTAATCAAGATTTTACCCCGGGCACAAGGGAGACCAGAATTGCCACCGTGTAGCGACGTAGCGTATATTTAGTATTTGCGCATGTTTAGTCATGCATGTTACATGTAAACCGATATCGTAACCGCGAACAAACATTGCCGCGAAGAATTTTAAATCGGTGGAAAAAAACTAGTTATCCCACACAAGTTAAATGAACGCATGACATCAAGCCTTTTGCGTTTGCCAGGAGGTGAGTTTTTATGTTTGTCTTTTCAGAAAACGTTTTAAAACAGTTTGATTTGTACAATGAACCAAGAACGTTTTCTAAGATCTTGTTGTCGGGTTCTTTCTCCAGATGGAAAGTGTTATTGCCCATCGGATCTAAATCACCAAGATATAAGCAGGTCTAACCGCAGAAGGTGGGGCACTCTTTTTATGCTTTTACGCTGTTAATTAGGCAAATATTTTTCTTTAATTTGATCGCATTTTTGTGTAATTGAATAAAAAAACAAGTATTTTCAACCTAAAGTATGGAGCAATATCCAAACTTAAAACGAACAGAAATTATTAAGTATACGAGGGGGGTTGCCCTCTCCTCAACACCTCGCTCTTCACGCTGTTTTTTCGGCATTAAAAAAATTACTTATTGTTCTAATTAAACGACTGTTGTGTTTCAGGAGCCGTTTTTAAAGAATTGGGACAAAATTTAAGCTTTAGCATAAAGAGAGGTGTTGAGGGGGGGGGGGGCACCCCCTTGTATACATAATAATTTCTGATCGTTTTAAGTTTTAATATTGCTCCTTACTTTCAGTTGAAAACACTTAAAAAAAAAATTTCTGATCGTTTTTTAAATAACGCCAGGAAATCTGGCTCCACCTCCACGGAAAAATTCCCCTCCCCACGGAAATATCCTCTGGACAATTCAATCCTAGTGAAAATTTACCCCGGACAATTACCCTTAACAGCTCCACGCGTAAAATTGAATCAGTAAAGAGAAAGCAAGGCATATAAAGAAATTTCGTATAGGAATTCTGGCAAACTCCCTCAGTATACAATTCCCCCTGAAAAGTTTACCCCTTGGAAAACTCGCTCTCCATGGAAAATTCTCCCAGTGCAAAGTCCCTCCAGCAAAAAAATTCGTCATCCCCTCCCCATCCGAAAAATGTATGCATAGGCCTACTTCCCAAAATACTAATGCTATACAAATACTATATATAAACAACGGACAAATTTCATAACTTAAAGAACTTTCCCCAGGGGCTGTGGGGGGTCATGTTATCTCCAAAGACAGAGTTATTAGGTCTTTCAACTCTGCTGAATAAAATAGCAATCTCAGAATTCTGATTGGAAGATTTTTAAAAAAATTGGCGCGGGAGGGGGCCTATTTGCCCACCAATTTTTTTGTTACTTAAAAAAGGCACTAGAACTTTTAATTTCTGTTAGGATGAAAACTCTCCCTATGTTCTAGGCCTACTTGGTCGATATGATCACCCCTGGAAAAAAAAAAAAAAAAAAACAGATAAACGCGCATCCGTGATCTTTCTTCTGGCAAAAAGTACACAATTCCACATTTTTTGCAGATAAGAGCTTGAAACCTCTACAGTGGGGTTCTCTGTAAACTGAATCTGATGGTATGATTTTCATTAAGATTCTATGAATTTTAGGGGATTTGCCCCCCTTTTTTCGAAAATCAGGCAAATTTTCTCAGGCTCGTAACCTTTAATGGGTATAACTAAACTTAATAAAAATTATATGTTTGAAATCAGCATTAAACTCCAATTCTTTTGATATATCTATTGGTATCAAAATTCTGTTTTTTAGAGTTACGGTTACTATTGAGTAACCGGGTCGCTCCTTAATTACAGTTCATTACCACGAACTGTTTGATCCATTTGTTCAATAAAGTGACAACAAGGACATCGCGGATGTCCGATATACTGCTTGTCTGTCACGGTTGTAATTGTGTATGGGGTAGGAGAGGGGGCAACTGCCTCTCCTAGACCTCTGTTGCCTCTGTGCCCCCCCCCCCCCCCAACTGATATTTAGCTTCTTCAAAAATCTTGTCAGAACTAAGATAAGCCTGCATAAATTCAAGCATCCACAGAAACGGGTCGGTTTTATTTGGCATAACTCTCTCTACCTTTATGGTACTATGTGGCTCATTTTTCAGATTTTACTGTCATTTCATTTGATTTGGGAAAATTGTCTCTAACTTCCCCCCCCCCAGGATTTTGACGAAATTGCGCCACTGTTGTCTGTTACTCGCTTTGAACTAAACTGTATGCATTTGTTGAACCTTACCTTGAATTTCACTGTTGATTTTTCATCATTTTCTGGCTAAGAAAAAACACTCATACAAATTTCCCATGAAAAGTAAAGAGCGAATTTAGAACTCAGAACGATTAGAAATGTTGTCGCTGCTCAGATCCCTAAAAGACCAGAGACGGGGTCAGCGATTATTTTTGGCTGCGAGTGAAAATCAGCCAAAATGCATATATTAAAGTGGTGCTTGTGTCAGTGATGTTCTCATGCGTCGTTAGATTAAAAAAAATATGTTTGATCTGTTCGTCAATATTTTTTGCCATCTCTTCAATAGCCTAGGACGCTGAACTATTCTAGCTCACAATCAAAGAGTATAGGTAAATTATAAGAATGGGAACTGGGGCTAGTGTCGACAAAAAAAATTTTTAGCGCCATCTAGCGTCTGGTGACACTTGGCATTTTTTCAAGCTTTGCAGTCGTTTTGTTTTGTCACGAGCTGAGATCAGACAGTTATTGCTGCACTGATTTTGCAAATTGCTCTAATTAAATTAATTGTACTTATTATTACACTGGGAAAATGTCAAGTATCGCCAAACGCTAGATGACGTTGATAATATTTTTTTGTTGACACTAGTACCAGTTGCTACTCTTATAAGTTACCCATACTCTTTGACTCACAGTGGCATTTGCTTTGCTTGATTGTCTCAATGAAGTCATTAATACATGTTCGAGCGATTTATGGATGCCTTAAAAAAAAAAAAATGTTTTTATTTGTAGCAATGCTAAGAACTGCTGCAAAATTAACAGGTAAAGAGTGATGGTGGCTGGTTACAAAACTCTTTAAGAATTTATTTGGTTTTTCAAGATTTAATGCAGACTTAACGGTGCATTCATATTTATCTTCGCTTGTGATTTCACTTACATCTTTGTTTTGAAGAAGAGGGTGATTGCAAGTCATTGCACTAATTATATCAATGCGCAAAATGTGTATCAGTTCGTCATCATTTTCGATCCATCCATAGCTTTCTGTCCACACGACAGAACACACGCGGTCAAAATATGATTGATTTGAGTGATTTTATATGATCCGGTCTTGACTAATCTCACGTCATTATTTTTCGTTTACAATTCATTGACTATTCAACTACTATATAGGCTCATTTTTTTGTGTATACTGTCTGACACGCATCGAGTATTTTTTTTTTGGTGGGGGGGAGGGGTGGGGTTCATTAAAAGAATTGATGAGGAGGAGTATATAACAAACAATTTTGTTCGATAATTTGAATAAGAAGTGCATAGAAATTCAGGAAAATTTAGGATGTCAGGGTGGCCCTGAGGCCTTCTCCCACTGGATATGTCCTTGTATACTGTTGTTTTTACAAACTTGTTCGACAATATATGTGTGGTATTTTATTATTTGTAACCAGTATTCTGAGATGTCTTTTTTTTGTTATTTGCCTTACAGCTTAATTTATTTGCTGATTTTCACTTGTAGGTCCAGTGTCCGTGATAAGATTTCTTTTCAAGCTGCGTCTACTGTGGTAAGTAATTTGATGGAAGTATTCTATTGGTTAAACATCTTTAAGTTGCACATATTTTCTCCTAAGTAATTTATATTATGATTATAAAAAAGACCCAAAGGCAAATGATTGGATCTGATTTATTCAATTGAAAGTGTTTAGCCAAGAGGCTTATTAATAAGGAAGGAAAACAAAACTACTACCAAAACGTGAATCTTCATCGTTGACTAATATATTCATTACTAGTTAAATTTATTAAAACTGCTACTTAATACCACTAAAAAACCATTGCATCTATCAAAGGCGTATCCAGGAATTTTTTTCGGGGGGGGGACTTTTTGTTTATTAGTTGGACAGAAATTTTGAAGGGATTTGAATTCTTTACCTCCCCCCCTCCCCCGTTGCATACAGCTTTGGACATCTAGTAAACTTACTTAGTTATACTGCATTTTAAATAGATGTGCACACTGGGGGAAGGGCTGGTTTTTTTTTTTTAATAAAATTTTTGGGGTAACCCATTTTGGTATGAGCTATGAGCTCAAACCTGAAACAAAAACAGTATGAAGATTTTCGGATTTATTGACCGTCCTTGGAATGGATAATAATTTGAATATCAGGATTTTTTAGCAAATGATGAGGATTGATTTTTTTTTTTCAATGAAAATGCTCAGAAAGGGTATTTTTCAATTAAAACGGCAAAAAAGGTATTTTTCAAAATCCAAGAGGGAGGGGGGGGAACAAAATTCGGCAAAAAACTACTTTCGAGATCCCACGTTACTTCGGCAGGTGTGCAAGCACTGGTTGATGTCTGCTTTTCAATCACTTTGTACATATTATGTATTTATGCGGCCTTATAATTATACTCATTGTTTTCTTGATCATGTGACAATTTTTTGTCTCTTTAAAATGTTATAGTTTAAATGTTTCTGATTTAAGTCATAACCACTTCACAGATTTAATGTCTATTTTTTGCTTTCCCTTCTGCAGAGATACAAGAAAGCTAACCAATCAAGAAAAAATTCGAGGAAAATGACTTCTAGGATGTGTGACATTTTAATCGCCGGAGAATGTCATAGTTTAAAACTAATGTTTGCGATTCAAATTATAGTTGACTCACAGACTAAAGCTAAGTTTTGATAGAGTGCAACAAATAATTGCTTTTGGAGAAAATAGTTCGCGGGGCAAAAAGAAAATCGCTTGGCAATGCGCACTGAAGGCAATTTTTTCTATATTTTTTTTATGAGGGGGGGGGGGGGCCTGCATTATGAACATTCTATTGGCCAGATGTAAGACTACAGCATATACTAATATAAACAGAAGGAACAAGGGATATTGAGCAAATAGCTTGTAATATTAATTTCATATATTAACTCAGCTAGGCTACTCATTTCTAACATTGAACAAATACCAAACACATTTTTACCTGATGCAGCAAGTATTTTTGGCACCTCCATTCATGCACTTCTTTTTATTCCCATGTCCTTGTATTCTTTGCAGCGTATATCTTGCAATACAAGGATATGATGTAATGCTTGTTATTAATTTTTATCACCCATTCTCTTTTTTTCGTAAAAATATCGCCTCGATACATTTTTTTTTCAACTTCAAGTTGAAACGTGGCGAAAACGATGTTTTTTCGCTTCGGAAGGCCTTTTTGTGGCGTGACAAAGCAATATTCGGTAGGCGAAGCAATATTCGCCCTCTGTCAAAACTATGACTTACTATCTGTGTGGTACCAATGGAAAACAGACTGAAACTATAGTATTAGCATTCAGAAAACATTTTCTCGCCTTGTAACTACCTTTTTTTGCTTGGCGTTTTACGGAGATAAAAGAAAGGTAATCAACTAAGGAAAATGCGAGAAAAAGGTTTTTTAAACGCAATATAGGAAAATACAGTTTCATTATTCATTTGGCGTTTCGCCCGTTAAATGCCAAATAGAAAGTTTTAATATATTTCTTATATATTGTTGATAGTGTTTGTGTAGTAATCTATCCAAAGAATATAAGTGACTTATAAGAATGGAACCATCACTAGTGTCGAAAAGAAAAACTATCAGCGCCATCTAGCATTTGGTGCAACTTGGCATTTTTTCAGTATTATAATAAGAATAATAATTTGATTAGTGTAATTGGTAAAATTTGGGTTGTAATAAATGTCTGATATCAGTTCTGAAAAGTAATCTGAAAAAAAGCGAAAAATTAGAAACAGAAATAGACTTAGAATCAACAGAAAAAGGCTAATAAAAAAAGTCAGCGAAAATTTAGAAACAGGAAATAGATTTAGAATTAATAGAGAAGGCTAATAGAAAAAGTAACCGAAATTTAGACACAGAAAACAGATTAGAATTAATAGAATAAGTAAGCGGTAATTTAGAAATTTGAAAATAGATTTAGTATTAATAGAAAATTTTAAATAAGTTAGGAAATTTGAATGTTCTAGCATGTTTAAAAAACATTATATTTGCTATTACTAATGCGATTATAAATTATTATAGCCTTGCATATAAATAATGTTTAGAACAAATTGTATATTTTGACGAACATGGAAACATAATGGCTAATAGAAAAGTAAGCGGAAATTAAACAGAAACAGATTAGAATTAATAGAAAAGTAAGCGATAATTCAGAAATAGAAAATAGATTTAGAATTGATAGAAAATCTAAAAATTATGTAATAAGAATGTTCTAGCATATTTAAACAACATTATATTTACTATTATTGATACGATTATAATTTTTTATAGCCTTGCATATGAATATTGTTTAGAACAAATTACATATTTTGACGAATATGGAAGTATAATGGCTAATAGAAAAAGCAATCGTTTTTAAGGAGTTTTGCGCAATACCTAAAAGTATTTTTTAAATCTAAAGTGAAATTATGGGACATTTGTTATGATGAATCCTTCTACTGAATTCTTGTGCATTTTTGTGGTAAGTACCAAAGAGTGTGAACTGGCCCTATTGTCGACAAAAAGTTCAACGCCATCTAGAGTTTGGCTACACTTGATATTTTCTCAAGGTTTGTGATCGTTTTTTTCGTCAGAAAATGAGATTTGACACTTATTTCTACCATAATTGTATCAATTGCGCTATTAAATTAATTTACCGCTGAAAAAATACCAAGCGTTGTCAAACGCTAGAAGGCGTTGGTAGTCTTATTTTTTGATACGAGCGCCTACTCTTATAAGCTACCCATGCTCTTAGGTACGTACCATTCAACACAGGTAGAAAAAACAGATTCTGAGAGTCCTTTAAATAATTTTGCTACAATCTTCATATGAGGTATGGACGTGGCAACAGCGATATGGTGCAATTGGGTAAAGTTTTGTTTAATTCAAAATTTGTTTATCAAAATCAATTATGGAGCAACAGACTCTTTTGTTTGACTTTAATACAAGCGAGATTCTGCAGTCACACAATCCGCGCCGTGTTTTGTTTCTTGGTGGCCGTACTGGTGACTTCCTCTATTTTTTATCCACTTTTGATAGACAATTTTATACTCAGGCATTAGATGAAGACCTGATATTTTTAGCAATAATGAGGCAAGTTTATGGCTTACTCCAGACTTACTTAAAATAAACAAACATTTTAAAATGAATGAAATATTACAGTATATTATTCTAATTCTTAATATTTATATTTTTTGTATTTTCACGCAAATAAATTATATTAAAATATTTTAAAATATTCTTCAAATAAATAAAACATTTTCTAACCTCTATATAAAATTTATTCTCTGAGATTATGTAAAAAGCTGCATTTTTGCAATACAATCCGTCCAACCCTACCCCCATCTATAACTTCTTTATAATATTTATAATGTTCCACAGCATAGTTATTATCCTGCCTATTGGGCTCCCTCTAAATTCCTATCCTGTTTAGATCCAATCTTTTAGATATCAGAAACGGATTCAAGACTTGAAGGCATAGATACCCCAGTTTCATTAGAAGAAAATCACTCGTCGCTCAATGAAAAGCAGGAAAAAGTGTCCCTAACTGTGACGTCATCAAATTCCGGTTCTCTTGAGTACATGTCCACCAGAAGCAGAAATAGTTCCCTGGTGGAGAGCGACATTTTAGATTTAAGGTATAATTTCTTTTGCCTATTTTGATTCTTCTTTTTTCTCCTCTTGTTCTCTTTTTTTATTTCTCACTAATTTCTTTTTATCTGTTTATTTTTTCTCTTTTAGTATTTTGTCATGAAAGAATGTGGCTCGGTTTTCTTTTTGAACAAAATTTACCGATTCACTATGCAGAATAATTCTATTAGTATTTATATTCCCCGCCGTCATCACTGGTGAATAGAACTTTTATTATTATTAAGTCACAGGGCACGTAATTACATATGGTAGTGACATATGGAGGGGGGGGGACATAATTTTAGTAATCCAAAATTAGTGCTGATCTTGACTAGGGCATTTTGTGAAATTTCAGATTTGTATCCAGTAAATATACATTTTTGAATAATGTGTATCCTTGAGTTTTAGGCAGAATAGATACGTTTATGTAGAACAAGTGGTGTTTTTTCCATAGAGTGGGAAAGTTTCTTAAAACGATTGACAATCACTAAAATCAGTGAAGAAATGAAGGAAATTATCTGAACTGATCTGCAAGTGGTGCTGAGCTTGTTTAGGCCGTCTCCAGGGGGGTTATGGGTTTTGAACCCCCGTCCCCCCAAAAGATTGTTTCCGACTTATGTAAAACAACAAAAATGCATATAAACAAATTTTTCATTTTTTTTTGTTTTTTATTGTAAAATCTTCCCCCAACCCCTCCTCCCGAACAAAAATCCTGGGTATGGCCTTGATTATGTAGAAGTGTGATCCAGTCCCCGTTTCTGTAGCAGTTTTCTTGTTTGGTTTGAATTTACCCTTGAAAAGTTATAGCAATGCAGTAGTTTTAAACTAAAGGAATATAATTTTACTATTCAACTTATTTTTATTCAAAGCAAAAGCCTAAAAAAGGTTATCTGAATAATTAAAATGTTCGTCCTTTATTTATATTTTCTACCCGCATTAAAACGTTAGACGTTAGCGTGGTAGAGTAAAAGAGTAAAAACATTACTATGGTGTGCAAACGACACAGATAACAAAACCAAACAAAATTAACACAAAAATGAATACGCACACTATAAAACAAAATCAAAAATTTTGGTAATTATAGTTCCATGTTGTTAGTAGAGAATCCTGTTTTTTTTATTTACTTTACGATTTCCTATGGTTTTATTCTTCAAAAACTATTCTGAACATCGCATAAAGTTTTTTTGAACAAAAATATGCCCCCTTGTCCTTATGTACTGTCAAATATGAAAGTTTATTCAAGAATTTGTGATTATTAATGTGAGTGAATACAAATCAGCTGAATCAGGGAAATGAGGGATCAGGAAATTCAGCTAAATTAATCTGCAAGTGGTGCTGAAAGCTGTCTTTCCTAAATAAAACTGAGCTGCCTTGTCGTTATGTGACTTAAAGTATGAAATTGTATCCAAGTCTTGGAATTATTGATGATAGTAAAGAAACAGGGAGTTCACTTTTCCGCTTCCCCTCTGTCAGTAAATATCTTGGTGACTTTCTCGACTATAAGTATGCGAGTTTGTAATATTTTTGTGTTTACAGTTTTGATGTAACACCATGGAAAAGTCCTCCGATCTCGCTTAGGTCTTGACCTCCCGAGCCATGTATAGGGACGTCCCCCAAAACTTATTTTACGCAAATTAAATTCCAATTTTTATTTCTAATTCCTTTTTATAATAGAGATGTGTCTTGCAAAGTGTTGTGTAAATCAGTTGTGAAGAATGTTGTAAATAGTGGTGTTAGTCTTGTGGCAAAACATCGAATTCTATTAAACACTAATTAAGTAAAAATATAGGCTGCCTCAAAATATGGCCAAGTCGAGCAGTGAAAGCACGAATTATCAGTGCTTACGCAGATTTCCATCTTCATTATTTTCGGAAACCTCAAAAGCCATCCGATCAGATGATTTGCCTTCCTAAATATTGACGATATCCAATGACATTTCGCGAGTAGAACATTATCCATCTAAGCGCGGGTGGAGCGTTGTCCAATCCAATGACATTGAGCAGGCGGGCCAGTTTTATCAGATGGCCAATGTAATTGAGGAACACTTCGGCCCATGTATTTTGCTGGGAGTGAGATATTGCGTGAAACCTAATAGAAAATCTGTGGTGAAAGCGTGAGTAAAAAAATTCGCACTCAAGTCGCTTTTGTCTAACAATTAGGTTTTCTAAGCGATTATATTAGCTGTTTTTACCATGTCGGTCGTTTAGATATTCAGTGCATTGTTTACTTGTGTGTGTTTTTATTTCTAAGAATGTATTTACTTGAGGATAGGATAAGAATTTATTTAGAAATTGGAAGAGGCCACTTCCTCCGACCTACGCTGAAAAGGTTAAGGATGATAACAGTTCTGTTGAATGGATCGGATGATAGATACAAAAGGCTATCAACTGCAGTGTATATATAATTACTGGTAAATTTTATCATTATTTTTGATATATGTAAATGAACTTTATATAATTATTACTTTTGATAAATTTTTTAAGTTGGTCCTTTTTGATAAAATTTGTAAAACTTAGAGAATGTAGAATAAGGGCCAATAGTATTGATCTAGCTTGAGCTTTCTAAGTTGAGCCAGCTTGGATGCGTTTTCAAACTTATAGGGAGATAGCAACTATAAATGAACCACACTTGCTCTGAAACCTGATTGTTTGTAACTCCTGTTACTGAGTTGAATGAGCGAGTTATCACTTAAGGATGTTGGGAATTTCGCTTATGGATCTTAGAATTTTCGACAAAGGTGGTCTTGGCGTGTTTAAAAAGGACTCCAGTTAAGCTCCTCTGAAAATTTTACCTGACAATCTGACAAAATAAAACAAATTTTGATGTTCAGGCTTTGTAAGAACTACGGTTGACGTGACTGTAGCCAAGCAAGTAAAGTCAATTATCTTAGTTTCAGAGATCAAAGTGCAAGTCGGGGTGTCATAAGTCATACTTCAAGTTTCTATGTCGAAGTATCATAATTAGGAGCTGTAAACTAAAGCGAAAATTAGTGCAAAAATTAATTAGCACAGACTGGCAATCACAATATAATATAGATTTTATAGATATTATGTACCGGAATATAGTTAAATTATTTCAGTATTTCCAAGTAAATCTAATGAAGTACTGGCGTAGGACTTGCAGACCTCAGAATACTAAAAAAGAAAATACCATAACTGCCCAAAGAAGATTCCAACTGCCTTTTTTTTGTGAAATTTCTTCGTAAAAAAGTAGAAAAAAAAGAAAGATATTTTTGCCCCAAGATTTCAGGATTTTAATCCTAAGCTTGGCACCTTGGGAAAACACCAATCGTTACCCTTAAAGACTACATGAAATATAAACATTGTTATTATTTATTGTCTGATATTTTATTTTTATTTGGATTTTTCGTAATTTAATCTTGGGATACTTCTAAATTTTCAGTGGCAGTCCTGAGTAAAAAATCCAAATGTTTTTTTAAATGTTTATCTAATTAACATAATCACAAAACATAAGAGTAGGGATGCCTATTGAATATAAAGCAAACAAAATGCGATCAATAAAGGCATTTTTTCTGGGGATATGTAATAGGGTTCGACGACAAGGAAGGGATCGCTCAGCGGTGGTTTTGGCCTCTCTGATACCTGGGGCAAACTTGATTATCGCCTCCCTTTCGTCCTCAAAATTTTCAGCCAAAAATTTGACAAACATTTTCATTTATTAACAAATTTTTTTTTCAATTTATCAATTAATTAGTAATTTATTATTACCTGGGGCAAACTCTTGATTATCGCCTCCCTTTCGTCCTCAAAATTTTCAGCCCAAAATTTGACAACAATTTTCATTTATTAACAAATTTTTTTTTCAATTTATCAATTAATTAGTAATTTATTATTTAAGTTATTTAATTATTATTACTATTTAATTATTTCTAATTTTATTTATTTTATTATAAAATTAATTATTTATTAATTATTTTCGTTTATTACCTGCGCCCTCTACTTTATTTTTAATAAAAATAAACCTTCAAAAATTACAAATAAATATAACCGTTAGATTGTTTATTTAAAATTTTGCGGCCCCAAAATTTCTGTGCCCGGGGCAAGTGCCCCTCCGCCCCCTAAAACTGCCTCCGGGATCGCTAAAGGCATGTGCCCTAGGTGTGTTTCCCAAGTGCCGGTGAAACGGGTACTGGACTTCAATGAGTTTCAAGTATTGTGCTTTGCTGCATTTTTGGCTTTGCAGTGGCATGCACCTTGAAACGCCAGGCACCACGGATCAGACCTGTTTTTAAACCTTTTACCTCGAGGAGTAACGATGAATTTAGGCGGTATAGCTGCGGACTGACAAGGATTTGGCTGAGTTGACCTTGGGTAGCTTTGTGGTGTAACGATTTGTAGTAATATTATTAATTGAGGATGGGCTTGCAAATTTTCAAATTTGCTTTGTGGCATAAATAGGAACATGAAAAATACTTTCAATGTATTCCAGTGGGGTGCCTTTATTTTTAATAAAAATAAACCTTCAAAATTACAAATAAATATAACCGTTAGATTGTTTATTTAAAATTTTGCGGCCCCAAAATTTCTGTGCCCGGGGCAAGTGCCCCTCCGCCCCCTAAAACTGCCTCCGGGATCGCTAAAGGCTTGTGCCCTAGGTGTGTTTCCCAAGTGCCGGTGAAACGGGTACTGGACTTCAATGAGTTTCAAGTATTGTGCTTTGCTGCATTTTTGGCTTTGCAGTGGCATGCACCTTGAAACGCCAGGCACCACGGATCAGACCTGTTTTTAAACCTTTTACCTCGAGGAGTAACGATGAATTTAGGCGGTATAGCTGCGGACTGACAAGGATTTGGCTGAGTTGACCTTGGGTAGCTTGTGGTGTAACGATTTGTAGTAATATTATTAATTGAGGATGGGCTTGCAAATTTTCAAATTTGCTTTGTGGCATAAATAGGAACATGAAAAATACTTTCAATGTATTCCAGTGGGGTGCGCCTGGAAACTCTGGGGCAGAGGTTCCCAACCTTTTTTTGTATTGTGGCACGCTACTAAGCTTCTTTAATTTTGGTGGCAAACCTTTTATAAGGATGCTTATCATAGGCAGCGCGCTAGCGCTGCCTAAGTAAAGAACGATATGGGCACAATGTGTTTTTTTTTTCTTCAGCCGGGCACTTCGTATCGAAGGAGTTGTCGTAGAAACTTCGAAAAGGGCTCATTCGATTGGAAATTGGAGTGGCTAGTGCCCTTTTTAATAGTCGAAAGTGATTGGAGGGCAACTAGCCCCCCCCCACGCCCATCATTCCCCCAAACACATCCAATCAAACTTTTGAGATAGCCATTTTGCTCAGCGTAATTGATTTCCAGATAGAAAATATGTTTTTGAGGAGGACACTCCCCCACAACCCCCGGGGCAAGGGTTTTAAGTTATGCCCTGAGGGCATATAGGAACGATGTTGGCACAATGTACTCTGAATTATTTTTTTTTCCTTTAGAACAGGGCACTTCATATGGAAGGGGTCATCGTAGAAACTTCAAAAGGGGCTCATTCGATTGGAAATTGAGAGTTCTGGTGCCCTTTTTATTAGTCGAAAGTGATTGGAGGGCAACTAGCCCCCCCCACGTCCATCATTTCCCCAAACACATCCAATCAAAATTTTGAGATAGCCATTTTGTTCAGCGTAGTTGATTTCCACATAGAAAATATGTTTTTGAGGAGGACACTCCCCCACAACCCTCAGGGCAAGGGTTTTAAGTTATGCCATGGGGGCATATAAGGTTCTTATAGAAGGTGTTGTCGTAGAAACTTCAAAACAGGCTCATTCGATTGGAAGATCGAAGGGCTAGTACCCTTTTTAATAGTCGAAAGTGATTGGAGGGCAATTAGCCCCCCCCCACGCCCATCATTCCCCCAAACACATCCAGTCAAAATTTTGAGATATCCATTTTGTTCAGCGTAGTTGATTTCCAGATAGAAAATATGTTTTTTGAGGAGGACACTCCCCCACAACCCTCAGGGCAAGGGTTTTAAGTTATGCCCTGGGGTATATAAGGTTTTTATAGAAGGCGTTGTCGTAGAAACTTCAAAAAAGGTTCATTCGATTGGAAATTCAAAGGGCTAGTACCCTTTTTAATAGTCGAAAGTGATTGGAGGGCAAATAGCCCCCCCCCCACGTCCATCATTTCCCCAAACACATACAATCAAAATTTTGAGATAGCCATTTTGTTCAGCGTAGTTGATTTCCAGATAGAAAATACATTTTTGAGAAGGACACTCCCCAACAGCCCTCAGGGCAAGAGTTTTATGTTATGCCCTGGGGGCATTTAAGGTTTTTAAAGAAGGTGTTGTCGTAGAAATTTCAAAAAAAGCTCATTCTATTGGAAATTCAAAGGGCTAGTGCCCTGTTTAATAGTCGAAAGTGATTGGAGGGCAACTAGCCCCCCTCCCCACGCCCATTATTCCCCCAAACACATCCAATAAAATTTTGAGATAGCCGTTTTGTTCAGCGTAGTTGATTTCCAGATAGTAAATATATTTTTCAGGAGGACACTCCCCCACAACCCTCAGAGCAAGGATTATAAGTTATGCCCTGGGGGCATATAAGGTTTTAATTGAAATCTTTTTCGTAGAAACTTGAAAAGGGCTCGTTCGATTTGAAAGTCAAAGGGATAGTACGCTTTTTAATGGTCGAAAGTGATTTGAGGGCAACTAACTCCCCTCTCACGCCCACCTTTTCTCCAAACACATCCAATCAAAATTTTTAGATATCCATATTATTCAACGTAGTTGAAAGTTTTGGAAATTAGGTCTTTAAGGATGACAACCCCTCCCCCCACAGCCCTCAGGGCAAGGGTTGTAAGTTATGCCCTGCGGCATATAAAGTTTATATTGAAAAACCCCTATGCCTTCCCAAGGCCAGAACAAAATTTGCACTTTACTGAAAAAATACAATGAATGTGCATTGTCAGTTAAATATATATATATACTGATATTTAGTAATCAAAATGTTAATATTATTTGATTTATTAAAGTTATAAAAGTAAAAAAAATTATATTTTTTCAGTAAAGTACAAATTTTGCTCTGGCCTTGGGAAGGCATAGGGGTTTTGCGCCCAACTTATGTTAATTTCTGCTCGTTTTGAGTTTGACTCGGTTAATTATTTTAATTTCTGTTCGTTTTCGGGTTTCATTTATTTATCGATGCTGATTTTTGGTAGTTTCATGCTTGGTAGATTATTTGATTCTATTTTTGCTGGTTGTTTGTTTAATGGAGTTCTTTACTTTTCTTTGAAAAACTTATTTTGTGGAAAAAGTTTTTTAAATTAATTCATTTATAAAATGTAGTGAAGTAACTAAACGAACGTAGAGTAATGGTACAAAAACAAACAAGGCATGTGACATTTCTGTAATTTGATTATCTATGCCACTTTCGTTTTCCTGGTCGGTTTTTTACCGAGAAAAAGGAATACATAGGTGAACATTGACGTTTTTTTTTCCAAAATAGGTATACAGTTGAAAAATGTTTCTTTTTATGTCTCAAATTTACAAAATGTGTCCCTTTTTTTGCCCTTTTATGTCATTGTGTCCCGGTACATGGGAGTGTCATTTTGACATAAAATGAGTCTAGTTGGCAACTCTATTCCGAAGATATTGCAGGCATGCACTTTCGAAGGCAAGAATATACGTTTAGTTTCTTTCAGTTCAAATTCGCCATCCTGCCTCATTCCCAGTCAAAGCAATGGGTCCTCTTGAATCTCCCTCAAAGTTTCAACTTAATAATCCTTTAAGCCACCCCAAGATATTGTAAATAGCTTGAAAAATCAGGTGCACATACGTTAGCTGTCTTTTGATTTACTCAAGCACATGTGTCGTTTCCAGAGTACACTTTTGGGAAACTTCGGCAATATTGGCCTAGCGAAGTAAGAGCTGACTCGAAATATAAATGATTAAGAAAAACTAGTTTTAATCTATTTTGAGACAACCCCCCCCCTCCCTGCTCCCAGCAGAATTTATTATTTTTCACCTAAAAAAATGATTTTGAAATTTTTGAGCCAATCAGATACCAAGGATCAAACACCTTCCTCCCTCCCTTATGAAATTCATATGTAGACTATGGGCAGGTTGCATAATTTGTGACCCTTGTTCCAGAGGCTGTTATGCTCGTGTCATACCTGGGGACATATTTGTTGAACTTTCGACTATTGTTGACTATTTGTTGAAAATCAAACAAGTAAAATGTCCTTGGCCTTTAAGGGCGGGGAGTAGGTAAAATGGAATGGAAAGAGAATTGGTTGCCCTCTAGTAGCTTTTGACTCTTAGAAAGGCTACTATAAGTTGGAACTTTTAATCCAATACTCCTCTTTCAAAATTTCTACGGCGCCCTCTTCCATGCGAATCGGCCTGGTAAAAAAACAACAAAACAAATAAATATGTTTAAGCCATACGGCTTTTTACTTAGGAGGCTTTATTGTGCTACCTGATACCACCTTTTTTGTGACATAATATTGATTCAAATTTTTTGTAACACTTCATTGACTTATTTTTGGCTCGCGCCAGGGCCATCTCCTTAGCAAGTTGCTGGATCAACTTCCTATTTATGTCCAGTCGTCTACTAGTTTTAGAAGGCACTAGAGATCACTTCTGAAGGGACTTCTCCCTAAAGAAGGCTCTGGCCATGGTTTTATCAGTTAAGTCTTATATACAGATTCCTTGATCTCCCTAATTAAGAGAAGTGATTTCCGATACCCAACGCGCGGTTTTTTCCGGTGATCAATTAAACTTTAAGGAGATCACTTTTCCGGCGAGCTTGTGTAGCGACACCATATGTTTCAATTCAATATTTGACGTACTTCTGTTGCGGCAAACACCTTTTATGTCTGGATGAAAAGTATGTAGAGAATGCCTTTCTTTTATTTTCTGAATTTAAGCCGAAAACAAAGCTTGTGCGAATTAGCTTCTTTAGAAGAACCCGTTTCAAGGTTTGCAAACTAGGCTGTCTCGTATAGGCTACAACGAAATCAAGTACTTATTATGTGAGACTTGGAGGTTCATGAGTCAGGATCAAATGACTCTTGGACTTTCAGATTAGAATTAGGTTAAGTAAAAAAAATATAAAAAAAATCCGGAATGGGTATTGTCAATAAGAAAAAAAAATCTGATTGGCTCAAATTGGAACAAGCTAAGTATCGGTATTAGTTAAATATCATTGTGAATAGGCCTTTATTTCAATTTGTAGATTTGATTATTTCCTCATTCGTTCTTAGAGAATAAACATAACCTCAAACTGTTACAAATTTTAAATGCGGTTTAATCCAATAACGGTCATAAGGGAGGGGGATTTTGTTTTGATTGATTCAAAAGTGCTAATAAATGGAATTGTCATATGATGTTTATTATGTTACCATATTTATTTTATTATATGCATTATATGATATTTATTCTTGTTTTATCCATAGATTATTTCAATATGTATTATATGATTGTCTATATATTTTTTGTGTTATGTTATATTAATTTGCTTGTCATCGAGTCCGCTTAAATACAAGTGGTCATTTAAACACAGCCTATTCGCTTTGAGCAAATGATATCCAATGTCGCAGCTTGGTGAGGATTATGCACCAGCTAGACTATTGTCACACAACTAGACTAATCTTGCACCTAAATGGTCAACCATAACCGTGCTAATTTATCTTTGTTATAAATGTAGTGTATATGGTTGTCTAGTATGAGATCCTTCTCCACAGACGCGTTGGACTGTTAGTGGCAACGAACTGTAAGTATAGTTGTCAGATCTTATTTTAATGGGATACCCGCCCACACCCCCCTTCTGTGAAGCCAAACATATGATGTAATCTTCTATGCTGCAGCCAATATATTTTTAAAATAAAAAGGGAGCTTCCGCCCCACAGCGCTTATATTGCAGGTTAAATCAAAATATTCTCTGAATAAAGGGATGCTCAGCGGTAAAGTTACCCCGCCCCCACCAATTGAATGTGAAAGATATCTGACGTAAAGTTAGAAAGTTGTTGCTTAAATAGCTTTGTTTGAAGCTTGGGCCCCTCTTCACCCACAAAAACATCCATGGTCTTTTAACCTAATAGTTGGTGTGCAATTATACACCGGTGCACGTCGATTGATTAAGTCCTTTTTGAAGTTTCTACGACAAAGCTTTCTATAAAAACCTTATATGCCCCCAGGGCATAACTTACAACCCGTGCCCTGAGGGCTGTGGGGGGAGTGTCCTCCTCAGAAACATAATTTCTATCTGGAAATCAGCTACATAGAACAAAATGGCTTTCTCAAAGTTTTGATTGGATGTATTTGGGGAAATGGTGGGCGTTGAAAGGGTGTTAGTTGCCTTCCAATCACTTTTGACCCTTAAAAAGGGCACTAGAACTCTCGATTTTCAATCGAATGAGCCCCCTTTAAAGTTTATACGACGACCCCTTCCATACTGAGAAATGAATCCGACCCCATTCATTTCTCAGTGCCTCTGAGAAAAAAAAACAACAAAAAAAAAAACATAGAAGCCGTATGGTCTTTACTATAGGCAACGCTGTAGCGTTTCCTCTGATAGTTGGTGTACAATTATACACCGGTGCACGTAGATTGATTAAGTTCTTCAGTCAATTAATAAAATTAAATATATAAAATGACATAATGAAGTTCAGTTAATGAAATTGAATAAACGAATCAAACAAAGCTAAAAATAATTGTTTGTAGTAACCGTTTGAATTGAATGGATTGCCTATGTGTTCAGTATGTATGGTCTACTGCGTATCAGCATGGTGTCTATTGACTGTCGTAGTATTTTTGTTTACTAGCATTTCGGGCCTATTCTGATTAAGATGTCTGCAGCACAAAGTGGCAGAAATTATCGTCAAAAACAAGGAAAATCGGGTAATATTGCTAATATGAACAAAATAATAACCTTTACTGCTGTAGAGACTTGACTCCAGATCTCCCTATGCCTGTGCCTCCCTGTCCCTGCCCGTAGAAAGGTTTATAAGTATATGCGCCTTCATCCTTAATAATATTCTAGCATTTAATGTTGTAAATATGATTGATCTTCGGTGAAATGAAAATGTGCTCTGATCTCATTTGGTCTCAGTAGACATTCTGACATCGTGAGAGAAAGAGGATTCGTTTTTCATTCAGATATGTTGTGAAATTATGTCCTCAATGCGAAGGTTTGTGACTGTTTTACAGGCGTTATAAAGGGGGAGGTGCAGTATACTGGTACCAAGTGTGCATTATATTTTGAAATAAGTTAAAACCAGAGACACATTTGAAATAAGCCCTAAAATTTTTGAAAATTACTTCAGTACAATCATAAATAGTTGCTTATTTTTTAAAAAACGAATTGCTTCACCCGCCCCCCTCCACTGATTGAGCAATATATAGCCCACTATATATATTTCCACTATATTAGACAATAGCGCGACTTATTTCTTCTTTATTATTTTACGGTGAACGCTGATCACTCGGCGAGAAGAAAATAGAGTACTCTTCTGAAATACAGGACACATGCGAGAAGTGAAGTTTGGTTAATGCTAATGAAATAAAACAAAATAGGATGAAAATATAATAGTTTATGAGCAAATTTGGGCTATATATTTGCACATTAGGGGAGTGGGGGCTGGGGGTAAAGCATAGCATATATTAAATACGTAACCTAACCTAGGTACCTTTCCCCCCCCTACCCCCCTAATGTTCAAATATATAGCCGAAATTTGTTTCTTAACTATTATATATTCATCCTATTTTATTTTATTTCATTAGCATTAACCAAACTTGACTTCTTTCGTGTGTAACATATAATGCATAAGTACCCAAATACTATATATGTGAACAATGGGCAAACTGCATAAATTACACCCATTTCCCCAGGGGCCGTGGGAGGTTGTACCCTCCCCATACGCATAGTTATTTGACCTTTCAACAACACTGAACCAAATGGGTACCTCAAAATTTTGATCGAATTTCTTTGGGAAAAGGGGCGTAAAAGGAGGCTATTTGCCCTACAATCTTTTTGATCACTTAAAAAGTGCACTAGAACTTTTAATTTAAGTTCAAATGAGCCCTCTTCCCATCTTTTAGGGATATTGTTCAATACAATCACTCCTTGGAAAAAAAATAAACACGCATTCGGCAAAAAAAAAACAAATTCCACATTTTTTTTAGATAGAAGCTTGAAACTTCTACAGTTTCAAGCTGATATGCTGAATTTGATGGTGGCGACTTTATTTGACATCACTTGACTTTTTAGGGTTATTTTTTTCCTTTTTCGAAAATCAGGCAAATTTTCCCAGGTTATAGATCTTTTGATAGATAATATTAAACTTAATGAATTTTATACATTTGGAACCAGCATAAAAACTCAGAGTACTCCTGTATTAAACACACTCTTTTATATAGTGCTAGTTTGGTTGATGCTAATGAAATAAAATAAAATAGGATGAATATATAATAGTTTAGAAACAAATTTGGGCTATATATTTGCACATTAGGTGGTGGGGGTAAAGCATAGCATATATTATTACGTAACCTAAACTAAACTAAGGTATCTTCCCCCCCCCCTAAACCCCAAAAAACAACAGTTAAAAATATCGTATACGCAATGAAAACCACGCTATAAATTGTATTACCCTATAGCGGTGTGTTGAATTAACCCGTCAAAAACAGGTTTTCGTGACTGGTTTCCATTGCAGTATATAAAAGAGTGTGTTTAATACAAGAGTACCAAAGTCACTTCTTTTGATGTAATAATCGCTATAAAAAAAATTCATTTTAAAGAGTTTTGGTCTCTACCGGGCCGAGTAGCTCCTTACTTTGTAATTCGTTACCAGGAACCTCCTGAAAGAGTATCAAAAAGCTGCATCCAGAGGTGATAAAACTTTGAAGCCTAGGTTATCTTATTGTCTTAAATTTCTAGCATGAAAATATAAAAATATATAAGAAAATTTTCTATATAAGGCAATGTAATCGAACGGTTACAGATCCTCGGTGGGGCCGGTGTCTTTTTTCAAGTGCTGATTCCTTTCTCGTAATCAGTTCTCCTGTAAAGTTAAAGAAGCTAAAATAACGAAAGTACATTTTCTAATGAGAAGTTCAAATTCTACGCAGCACTACCTCAGAAAATTTGCATTAATAATAACGCAGATCTTCGTAAAATATATTAACTGAATACCCTAAATTCATTTACAGACTCTATATTATGTATATATTTTCCTTAGAATAATATTTTATACATAATTGAACTTTTTGTTTACAACTCCTCAAAGATGCGAAGGGTAACACCCGCCCCCCCCCCATGGACTCTGTGTGATACATTTCAGATTTTTTTTAAGGCAAAGTCTAGGAGAGTTGTGAAGTTAATCCTATATTTATTCTCCTATTTTAGCAAAGACTCGTGTTGTCTTCTTTAGTTTTTGCCTAAGTTGTAAAAAGACGTTTCCACAAGGTTCATTTTCTACATTTTTAAAATCTCAAAAACGCTCAGAAAATCATTAAAAAAAAAAATTACAGAGAGTAGCCTAAAGAGTGAAGTTGAAACTTAAACACTTCTGCACAATTTGTGCACCACATCTGTGCAAAATTATTTCAAATAAAATGGCTCGCGATATTTTCTATATTTGTGGAACTGTGAAAAACTAATCAACGCAACAAAACACGATTAGAAGCAGAAAAAACCCTTTAGCGGTTTGCAGAAAATAAACGAATAATTAATTCATAAAGACCTCAATCAAACAGTTCGTGGTAACGAACTGTAAGTAAGGAGCGACCCGGCTCAATGGTAACCGAAACTCTAGAAAACGGGTTTTTGATACCAATAGATATATCAAAAGAATCAGATTTCAATGCTGATTTCAAATATATAACTTTCATCAAGTTTAGTGCTACCCATCAAAAGTTACGCGCCTGAGAAAATTTGGCTGATTTTCGAAAAAAGGGGGAAAGACCCCCTAAAAATTATAGAACCTTAATGAAAATTACACCGTCATATTCAGCGTATCAGAGAACCCTACTGTAGAGGTTTCAAGCTCCTATCTACAAAAATGTGGAATTTTCCATTTTTTGCCAGAAGAAAGATCACGGATGCGTGTTTATTTTTTGTTTTTTTTTTTTTTTTTTTTTTTTTTCCCAGGGGTGATCGTATCGACCCAGTGGTCCTAGAATATCGTGGGAGGGCTCATTGGAACGGAAATTAAAAGTTCTAGTGCCCTTTTTAAGTGACCAAAAAAATGGAGGGCAACTAGGCCCCCTCCCACGCTCATTTTTTTCCCAAAGTCACCCGATCAAAATTTTGAGATAGCCATTTTGTTCAGCATGGTCGAAAATATGATAAAAATGTCTTTTAGGATGACTTGATCCCCCAAAGTCCCCAGGGGGAGGGCTGAAAGTTATGAACTTTACTCAATGTTAACATATAGTATTGGTTATTGGGAAGTATACAGACTTTTTCAGAGGAGATTTTTTCTGGTAGGTGGGGGAAGGAGAGGGTCGGGGGCTATATGGAAGGATCTTTCCATGAAGGAAGTTTTCATGGGGGAAGGGAAATTGCCATGAAGGGGGCGCCGGACTTGCCAGCATTATTTATTGGTTATTGGGAAGTATACAACCATTTTCAGGAAGGATTTTTTCTGGAGGGGGGGGGGCTAGAGGAGGGGATTACTCTGGAGAATATTTCCGTGGAGGATGTTTCTTTGGGGTAAGGGACATTTCTATGAAGGGGGCGCCGGATTTCCAAGCATTATTTAAGAAACGATCAGAAGTTAAATAAAAAAAACAAGTTTTTTCAACTGAAATGTAAGAAGGAATATTAGAACTTAAAACGAACAGAAATTATAACGTATGTGAGGGGGTTCTCCCCCAAGTCAATACCTCGCTCTTTACGCTACAGTTTTTTTTTAGTGCTTTCAAAAGAGCTATCTATTCTAATTAAACGGCCTTTGTGATTCAGGGGTTTGTGAATCAAAATTTTTTTTAACTTTTAACGTAAAGAGCGTGGTATTGACTAAGGGGAGAACCCCTTCATATAAGTAATAACATATACGTAATAAAAAAAAACAATAAAAAAACAAGCGATACGGCTCAATAGTAATCGAAACTTTTAAAAACGAAATTTTGATGTCAATAAATGTATCAAAAGAATGTGTTTATAATGCTGATCCTAAATATATAAATTTTATTAAGTTTAGTATTACTCATCAAAGGCTACGAGCCTGAGAAAATTTACTCGATTTTTTAAAGAGGGGGGAAACATCCCCTACAAGTGAAAGAATTTTAATGAAAATCACACCGTCAGATTCAGCGTATCAGAAAACCCTATTACATAGGTTTCAAGCTCATATCTGCAAAAATCTGCAACTTTGTATTTTTTGCCAGAAGAAAAATATACGAATATAGAAGTTAGTTACGTAAGTTAATTTGTAAAGACATCCATTTAGCAAAAGAAAAGTAAAATTTTTATGCAAATAAAAGCTGCATTAACTAAAAAACGATCAGAAATTAAATAAAAAAAACAAGTTTTTTAAACTGAAAGTAAGGAGCGACATTAAAACTTAAAACGAACAGAAATTATTCCGTATATGAAAGGGGCTGTCCCCTCCTCAACGCCTCGCTCTTTACGCTAAAGTTTGACTCTGTCTCACAACTTTATTTTTTAAAACAATAAAAAACTTTAGCGTAAAGAGCGAGGCGTTGAGGAGGGGACAGCCCCTTTCATATACGGAATAATTTCTGTTCGTTTTAAGTTTTAATGTCGCTCCTTACTTTCAGTTTAAAAAACTTGTTTTTTTTATTTAATTATCTTTTAACGGCCGTTTAAATTAACAAATTTTTACGATACGATTTTAACTCTCTAAAAAACTCAAGAAAGCTCAGTTTTCAGTAAAATGCTAGTTTTTCAGGTTTCTACAAATGCAGGGAAATGTCACGAGCCAGTTTATTTGAAGCATTATTTTGGAAATCTGTTACATAAAATGCGAAGCAGTGTTTAAGTTTCAACTTCGCTCTTTAATTTCATCAGAAAACTTTTATTTTTTATTAATCACTAGAAAGTCCCCGCATCTTGAACTAAGCGGAACGGCATGTCTAAGATGCAAAACTCAAGACAACTCTTATGGAGCCAGGCCAAAAAAGGAGCTAGTTACAAAGACAACATATACAGAAAAAAGAATTAACAATGAACGTCTCTATACTTATCAATTCAGGCCTGACCATCAACATCAAAAGAGGTCAAATAGGGACTTGACAGCAAAAGTTGAAAAGGATAGGATGATCATCTAAATCAAAACTAAGTCAAAAGCAAGCTTAAATTGGAGGTGCTCAAAGACTTAGTTTTTGAAACAAGATTTGGTAATTATGGAAAGTCGCTACTATGGAACATTAAACGATGTCGAAGTTTCAAATCATTTTAGCTATAAATGGAAGAAATTATTTATGTTTTTTCTCATATTTCACATAGCTTTAAAACTTAATTTTTAAACTAATTTTCAATTGTAAATGTTCGTTTACAACTTCTAAGCCTCTGCCTTCCCTATCTTTCATCCCCCGTGTAGCTCACATTCGTTCCCTTTTTTTATGACACTAGACGCAGTAAAGGGATATTCAAGATAAAATCATGGGAAATAAAATTTTGGTTTTTGAAGGAACAAAAAATTGTCAAAAAATACGATGTTTGCCAAACCATTTAAAGAAAAATGTTGGTATAAATATTTCTTATTAAGAATAAATATGGCATATCAGGTATCTAGATTAAGCCGAAAATCTAGGCTTTATTTTTGGAGTAGTATGTTGTATGTCTCCAAAATTGTTTGTATCTTTATAATCTATATTACTAGGTCCATATCGGGGAGAGCGAATCTGTTCTCTGATTCCCTAGGGCATATCACTGAGTAGATAAAGAAATATATTTTAGGAGCAAAAGATTAAGGAAATTGAATGAGTTGGGACCCAAACACTACACATTCTTTTCCATATAACACCCTTTAGCTTTTAAACAAAATTTTACAACCGAAAGCTTCTCGTCGGTAGAATTTGCTGCCAGCTTCATTTTGAATCTAATAACATTACATACGTCATGTCTCAATGAGTCTGAGAGTGTCTTTGTACAGTCATGGGCATAGTTGTAGACAGGCAGGTTCTCCATGATTTTTCCAAAGATCCTCCGGGCTTTCACCATCCTAGCCGTCTAGATAAAATCCTTGGATTTCCCCCTAAGGATTATACCTGTATACCGCCCCGAAGGACCCTCTATCTGAAAATTTAAGTATTTGAGCAAACATCTATTCATTTTTGATCGACATTTGATCGACATTTTTAGGTACCTATTTTGTACTTTCTCTGTGGCTGTTCAATTTTACGTGTGGGGGAATTTTCCGGCTCCAATGCGTAACAGCGATGATCTGTCCATGGTGTAATTTTTTTCTAATTTCTTTTTTTTTGCAAGTCTGAGAAGATTTAAGAATTCTAAAAGATTTACTTAGCTTTAATTGCTTTTCTATAAGAGGGACACGAAAGGAAAAGTATGTTAATAGATCTATGATATTTGTCTTAGCTTAAAGTCATTACCATCTGCGCTTTTGCTGTCTACACCTTTCTTCCGGTTTACAAACTGTTATATGGGACGAATTCATTCCTTTTTGGAAAAGAAAAACAGTTTCTAACTAATTACTCCGCATATTTGCAATGTTTTTTCGTGTAAAATTTGTTCTTTTGTTGTCAGTTGATGACACTTTCGCGCTAAAAAAAGAGACTAAAACGATTGGTGTAGGAGCGATCCAAAGGCCAAATTGATTGAATTTATAAGAGTAAAGAATAAATAAAATAGGTTGGCGACTGAACCACTTCAATTGGTGCTTGATACGACTAATTTGGTTTTGGAGGAATAACAAATTTTGAAAGAAAAACACAAAAAATAGTCAAGTTTGCCGAAAGCATAACAAAATATCGAGAAATTTGAAAATCTCCATGTTACAGGGGGACGGGATGGTGTACAGGTAGTAAAATAGCCGACAGCAGGCACACTATAGACTTTTTGTTGCAGTTATTTAAGAATGATTCCTGAAACACAAGGGCCGTTTAATTAGAATAATAAGTTTTTTATTCTAAAAAAAAACTTTAGCGTAAAGAGCGAGGTATTGAGAAGAAGGAAACCCCCCTCATAAACGTAATAGTTTCTGTTCGTTTTAAGTTTTAATGTTGCTCCTTACTTTCAGTTGAAAAAAATGTTTTGTTTTAATTGATTTCTGATCATTTTTAAATAATGCAGAAAAATCCGGCCATCCTGAGATATGGCGGCTACTATGTCTTTCTTTTAAAGTTTCACCCTCAATAATCATTAGTTCAAAATCTTCCGATGGAAATACAGTTTTTAGCTTAAAATGGGTTCTCATATTTATTTGACATTCAATTAGCAATTTTAATTGACGGAATTACGTTCAAAAACACTTATTGAAACCTATTTTAATTATGTTCTTTTGTGCTTCAAAGCTCAGTAGGCTGCAATTTTTTCTAATTAGAAAATTGTTTGTGCATCAATCTATCAGGAAAAACTAAAGATCTTTCCTCTTGGAACCTTTCTTAAAAGATACTATGTAGTTGCAAGATTTTTCAAATCTTCCGCTTTTTTTTACTTTCAACTGTAAATTTTTTGTAGAAGAGGAACAACATAGGCATATAGAGAGGGATACTTATACCACTAGACAAGACTGTATCCAGGAAGTTAGGGTGTTTGACCCCTCTCCCCAAGAATCTTTGTCCGACGCATAAAAATTTATCAAAAATGCATATTAACCATTTTTTATGTTTTTTTTTGTAACCCCCCCCCAAAAAAAAAAAACCAACTCCCCCCCCCCAAACAAAACCTGGATATGGTCTTATCACTAGACTTAAGCTTTTTGACCATTTCTTTTATTTTTTATTAATCGCGTAAAATTAATGCTGCTGTCCAAACTGCGTTCAGTAATTAATTGATTAACAATTAATAAGTAACTGTACTTAATTACGATAAGTTATATTGAAATTCCGGTTAACCTTTTAGATGACTTTCGTTAACTGGTTTTGGTTTTTCATTATTTGTCCGTTTCGTCGCAATAAGTTCAGTCAGGGTCCGCTAAAAACATATATTAAACTTTATATTAAATTAACGGTACTTCAACATTAGATGGTCACTTCTATATACTGCTAAAGAAGTCAAGTTTGGTTAATGTTAATGAAATAAAATAAAATAGGAAGAATATATAATAGTTTATAAACAAATTTGGGCTATATATTTGCACATTAGGGGTGGGGGGGGGGGGTTAAGCATAGCATATATTAAATGCGTAACCTAACCTAGGTACCTTCCCCTCCCCTAAACCCCCAAAAAACAATAGTTTAAATACCGTAAACGCAATGAAAGCTACGCTTTGCATTGCATTTCTCTATAGCGGTCTCTTGCAGTTAACCCGTCTAGCGGGTTTTTCGTGACTTTTTTCCTTGCACAATATATAACAGTAACCATCTAATGCTTAAGTACCAAATTAACTTTAAAATGTATATTGTAACTTAGACTTTGAAACTTGCCTTGAACTTATTGAACAAATGAGTGGTTAGGGTATAAATAATTGAGAACAATTTACTTTGTGTTCAAATTAATTTCTAAGCGTTCAATATATGATAGAATTTTTTTTCTATTAAATGTATCTTAATCTTTAGAGATGAACCTAGGAAGTTAAAATTGAATGCTCTACTTTGACTCCACAGAATAAAAGAGCTTGCTTTAACTAAGTTTTGTGACTCGAAATCTTTCCTTGTTTTTATTTATGGTACTTAAAATTTCATTAAAAAAATCAGGTTTGCGTTCTTTTTAATGGCTCAAAGTTTGACTTAGAAACAACAGGTAAATACAACAACGAGTAAAACGGCGGTTTATTTTGCTATCCTCTGACACACACTTAAGGAATAGTGGAATAACGTCAAAAAGTAAACTAATTGAATTAAACTACACTTTAAATAATCAAGCTAATTAGAATTAAACTAATTATGAAACTAATTAAAAGATAATTAAATTAATTAAACTAATGGCATTAAACACAGTAATATAGGAGAGTAGTCTATCTTTTCTGTTTAATGTTAACAACGTAAAATTATTTGTAATTAATCTTTGAATTATATAATAATGAATAGTGTGATAAAATAATGTAAACGAAATGATAGTAAACCAGTAAATGTAAAAAGTGGACTTGGCCTGAGAAACTTCTGAAACAAAAATGTACAAGTAGACCCTAACATAAGCATTAACAGACTAAGGTAAGACTCTTAACCTGCCGATCACCTAAAAATCGAAACAGATTTTTAAACAGCGTGCGAGGTTCGAGGTCCAATTAGTTGGAGTGGAACACTGTGGTTGAATATCCATGCAATTGGAGTACGGTGAAATGTAATATAGATGTTGACTTCAGAGTTTACAGATATCTCTTAAACTGAAAATTCCCCCCTCCTCTGTTATCATGGAGATGACAGATCTTTTTTTCAGTTTTCGATTTCCAGGGATCCAGAAATCTCAGACCTTCTCTTGGAAAATAAGAATAATTTCCACTATTCCTTGTTATTAGCTGCCAGTATAATATTGAATATATGCACCACGAGATAGGGACCCATGTCCTTAGCCAAGGGGGGTGAGATGTCGGTGGGGATGTCGAAATCCCAAGGGCCAAGTTATAACAATACTATGACGCGTGGCTCAGTTAAGAAAAAAATTGAAGATTATAAGATAATAAGCTCCACATTTTTTTATATAGAATGATTTATAATATTGTAACATCAGGACAAAAAAGAGTATTTGATGCCCACTAGGAAAATGTTTCTGAGGCCCAGCCGTGGCTCTTGGTATCCACGCCCTAGCCATCGATTCCATAGCCCCAATAGGCATGGCCAATCCCGGTTAATATCATCTGAAACAAGGATAGGACGAAATGCACAACGGATGAATTGTTTTTGTCATATAAATGACGGAGCACATATAACAACAGTAATATTAACGTTAAAAATCCAAAAACTTTGAGATTCCGAAAAATTATCACTTCTTAATTCACGTGGATTGTGCGCTCGTAAGCTGGTCTCAAGTGTCCATATAAAGTGGCTAGTTTTATGAAAGATGCTCATAATTAAAGGGTTGATTAGGCTACCTTTTGCTTTACAAAGTTGAATTCTTCAGTTTAGTTTTCCTACTACAATAAAATATGTCATAAATGCGCTCTTGATTAAGGTACAACTGGTCTTTAGCGGAAACTGTCTTGTTCTCCTGAATTTTAATTTAAGTCGTTTCATATTTTCATAAATAATTTTTTCGTAAATATAATAACATAACATTAGTAATGTATAAAAATAATTATGTATAATTTGTACTTAAATAATGAATAAAAGGAAGTTCAACCAGTGGGATAAATTCAAGGAAATGTAGGGGAGGGGAAATACAAGGAAAAGTTTTTTTTTTTAATCTGGGGGTTGGAGGAGTAAATCTTACGGAGAAGGATAGGAAAATGACCTCTTTACATGACCCCCCCCCCATAATTGACGTCACTGAATTCAACTTCACTAAATTATGGACAGCAATACCGAACCAAAGCAAAACTCAGTTCACGATAAATTCTGTGCAGGAGTTGCTGGGTATGCCTGCAAAAGATATGTACAGTTCTTTAGCTGTGAGACTTGCCCGAAATCCTTTGATTTTCACTGTTTCCTCCATAATTGTACATATTTTTTTTTTATACATTTAATGTTTATCAGTTTTTTAATTTACCTGCCCCCTCCTCACACTGACTAAATTCCAACAGGCATGCTTAGTTCAGCTTCGAAAAATAAAGTTCAGGAAACTGAACCCACGGATGTTTAACCGATGTTTGGGCTTCCACAACCAAAAGAAAATGCTGTAAGGCTGCCACTTTCATTTGCATTGGCTTTACTTTGTAAAAAAGGAATTGGCACGGACCTCGTGATCAAGTTTTTCAGGTGATGAGTCTTATGTCTCCTCATCCCAAAAAATAAAACTTAATTTTCTACGTTTTTGGAAAAAAAATATATACATTTTTGCATTTGACTCCGGCTAATTTTGAATCATAGTTGTGCATGGAGGATTTTCTCTTCTAACATTGTCCAAAAGATCTTTTACGAAAAAAAGAGCATACTAATACACTTCTTATTTTCAAATTGGTCCCTACTGGAAAAATCATCTGACACTGGAGCTGTTGAGCCACTGATTGAAACTAGTAGGTTGGAAACAAATACTAGGAAAAATAAATGGCTCGCACACCTTCTTACAGCGCAATGGTTGCAACCGGGCCTTATGATTGAAGGTATTCCGGTTCAATCCTGCATGTGGGAAGGAAGGAAATTCAAGAACATGTCGTAGTAATTTTTACGTCTGTTTGACTCGTGTTTTAATATCTGTTGCTGGAACAAGACATTTTTTGCTATTTAATCAAATTAAGAAAAATTTTTCCACCACAATTATAGATTTTTTCTTTACATTTGTTTTTTTATAGTTTTTTTTTAACAGATGTCACATTTATTTTTTTTAATAGAATTATAGCTTTTTTCATTACAAGGTTAAGAGTCTATCAAGTCCTTTAAAACTTGAAACTCCGAAAAAATATGAAAAACTAGATTTTCAAACATGGATTTCTTAAAGATTTACAAAAAAAGCTTTGATCCCTAAAAAAGCTGGGACCTGTTTATATGTGAAAAATATTTCTTCAATATAGACACGTCGGTTTTTTACCAGTGGTTGTGGCAGACATCTTCATAAAAATTAAGCGAATAACAATAAATGTTAGGAATATGTTTAAAACCCAAATTTTTTTCCGAAGGTGAAATTAGTAGGTTGTCAATTTGTCGAATGACAAGCATTTTCTTTTTGCGGGGCAAAATAGCAAAAATTGACACTTCGCTGTAGCGTAATCTTTTTTTGCTTACCTAAAAAGGAAACTTATCTTAAAATTTTGGTTGAGCAAACATTCTCCTGATATTCTAGGACCTCTGGTTTGATATGATTCCCCGCGAAAAAAAAAATATTATATGAACAGACAAAACCCTGTTCGTGACGGTCTCTTTTGGGAAAACTTCGAAGTTTTTATTTTTATAAATAGGCAAATAAGTTTAATTATAAGTAATTTAATTATTATAAATATATAAATAATTTAATTATAAGTATAATCATAAATAATTTTTAAACAAAAACTAATTGATTTTAAAATATTATACAATGATTATACAGTTGACTTTACAATGGTAATTGCTTATAATTGATTGAATACAACTTAATTTGCACATTAATATATTTTATGTATATACTAATAGACATATTGATATGTGCATTAGTTAATATAATATATTATTAATTATTATGATATAATTATACAATGGTTAGTGCTAGGGTTGTATGCAAGCTTTTGACTAGTAAAAAAGGGTATAAAATGCTCATTGTAATGTTTTGGAATAAATGGTTTATTTTATCTTTGGTCCAAAATAAAACAAAAGTAAAACTAAGTTAAAAAAAGAATTTAGATGTGTATGTTTGGGCATTTTACTTATGATTTACTGGATAACGCTAGACGACGTTGGCTGTCTTAGTCTAAGGTGAATTTGAGCTTCCTCTTGTGTGTTTCCCATACTCTTTCGATCAAGCTAGAAAAGATTAGTCACTCTAAAAATTTCAAAAAATTATAATTTTTTTTCATTTTTTGCATTTGTGGATTGAGTTTTATGTGCCAAATAAACCGTGTATGCCCTTGAACTTCTCTAGCAAATGACTTATTAGTCTATTTACTGGAGTAATGTATTTATTCTCAAGAAAGACATAGGCTATCGTTAGAAAAAATACTTTTTGTCTTTTTAAAGTAATTTTTTATTCTTGATCCTTGTAGAATATACTATTTTTTCGAAAAATAAGAGAAAATACGTAACAATTTCCTAGAAACTACAGTTGAACTGAATTCTCGGCTCTTGGAGGGAATGAACTTTTGTGGCCTGAACTTCGACTCACTTTGGTTAGACAGATAATAAATTACATCTAAAAACTCCCTATTTTACTATTAAACCCTCTATTTTGACTATTTTAGAGTGGGCGTTAAAAATGGAAAAGAGGAAAAAAAAATACAGAAACGACTATATTTCAGGCTGAAATGGAATTTCTGGGATAATACACAGGTGCGTACAGAGAGAGAATGTAGCTCTAGACCCAACTCCCCAAAATCTTATAGATAAGGTCACTGGTTTGTATTTGCTGGGATGAATCTGTTTTTGTTGAGGAATATGAAAGGATACTTCTAAGAATATTTTGTTTTTATTTATGTTTGGTATTTATTGCTTTATTTTTTTTTAATATTTTTCTTTTTTTATTGTGCTGAAGACGACTTGTTGCTCCTATGGATAATATTCTTGCGTTATTGTTTTTTTTTTCACTAAACTTCTATAGACCAAATTCACGTTTCCTAGTTTTTTTTTGTTAATTTTTAAGTTTTATTGCGGTTGATCAGTTTGGCCAACCGGTTATCTCTGGCCAACCGGACAACTTTGTACTCAACCCTTAAAACCTCACTAAGCTGCTGCTCAGACTCACTCAGTCTTCTATGCAAATAAAAAGAGGATACAAAGTCTCGGTGGGCAAGCTAAGAGCCAACAAACCTGTCACTTTTTTTTTTTTTTTTTTTTTTGGAGAAAAATTCATTTTAACCGAAGACCAATATTCACAAAATGTGAATATTGGTCTTCGGTTTCATGTCTTTGGTTTTATTGTGGTCAGATCAATTTACTGAACATTTCATGTCGTTTTTATGAAAAATAATTTAATTTCTTATATGCAAACTCTCAAAAATACTGATGACAAAATACCTCTCGGACTCTTGAGTTAAGTGAAAGAGTTGTCCATATCTTGTGGGAAATTTTAAGGATGGTAGCAACATCGGATGGTTTCGCTACATGGTTTCGCCCTAATTCTACTCTTTATTGACTATCCACTATGGTGAGCACTACCAACTTCATATAATTGATCATTATGACAAATAGGCTATATTTTTATCCTTTAATCAGGCAAATAACAGCATAAAAATATCAGATATATAAAAACAAATTTATGGCTGGGTTCATGGATCCTATAAAGGAACCGTAACCTGCCAACTGCCACAATAAAGAGCTTCCCAAATGAGGAAATATTTCCTGGCTATGGTTTGGTGATAAAAGTGTCTATCCCCTTAGTGGAGTCGGACTTTTGCTTATATCAGACTATTTTATTACTATATGTAATTTAATCTTAAGCTCTAGTCTAATTTTTTCCAGCACTCTCACGAAAACCGGCTACACATACGCTAAAAGTAGAAGTTACCGACAGCAAGTTACGCCAGATCGGATAATCCCACCACCAAATATGACCCGAGGTCGGGTGTCTGTTTCCCAGGATGACAGCTTAAATAAATCTGTAGACGGAAACCTGAGTCGGTCAAGTAGTGTGTTATCTAACTGCAGTACGCGTAAGTTAAGCCATTTTTTGTTCTTACCTGTAGTTACATCTGTTGTACCCTCAAATGTAATATTACCTCAGTGGTGGCTCTGACCTCTCTTGTGCCCGGTGCGAAATCTTAATTAGCGTCCCCTTGCTATTTTCCTTTCCTACACCAAATTTAACTAGGCTAATATACCATCTATCACTTTTCCTATATTTCTACCTAGGTTCCTGTCTATTTGTTCCTGTAATTGCAAGTACAATTCATCGCCTGAATTTTAGTAGTACAGGAAGTTAGAATTTTGGGACATGAGTTTCTGAAACTCGTAATGAATCCAGTTCAAAAAGTGTGAATTGTCAAAATGTGAAATGTTAATACGATAGTTGCCTTTTTGCGATGTAACGTTCCAAGTCGCAACTAAAGACGGTTCAGAGGAGGTCTGGACAGAAATATTCACTTTCTACTCTTCTTGTTTTGCTGGCTATGATTGTTTTCCTTTTATCTTTATTATGATTTTCCGTTTTGTCATGATTAGCCATTGTGGTCTAAGGAACTATCTATTTGTCGAAATAAGCATTAAATATGCCGCCTCGTCTAGTGTGCTGCCTAAATAAAGTCGTATGCCTTCAATATATTATTATTATTATTTTTCCAATGCCCACTTGCATGAAAGGAATGGTCATAGACACTTAGAAGGGGGCAATTTGATTGGGAGCTGGAGTTCTAACGCCTTTTTTAGAGCCGAAAATTTCGCCCGGTCATTCCGTATAGAAGGGTCATTGGAATTTGAGAGGGGGTTCATTTGATTTGAAATTGAACTTTTTATGCCCATCTTAAGGGCGTGATTGGAGCGTAATCTACTATCTACCTCTCTTGTGCGGCCTTTTTGGTTACCAGCATCCAAGTCGACATTGCTCCCACATCCCAGGGGCAGTGTGTCCTACGTTTCTATTTTTCCATGACGTCTGGAAAACCTTTATTTGAGGTTCTAAAGCAATGATTATCAACCATGGGGGATCCCCCCTTCCAATCCTTGTAGACTATACCTTTCCCAGCTGAGTCATCACCATAGTTTTAACATATTTAAGAATATTCTAATAGAAAAAATGTCATTCCCCGTTCCCCTCTCTAGGAAAACCTTTATTGTGCGCAACCATGGCTGGCTCAATGCGTCGAGAAAATCCTACCTAACTTGTTTGTGATTTTGATTTTGTACGATGTATATTTGAAATTTTTGCTAACATGTTTTTTTAACTTTGTTTGCTGCAGGTTTCAGTAGTTTTGACCTAGTGTAGCTTTTTTCAGAAAAAAAGGAAAAAATAGAAAAAAAAGATGTTCTCCTGCATCATTAAACCCAGAATAAAATCACAAAGCAGCATAACAACGAATAAAAGATGTTGGTGTTGCACAATATTTCTCCATTATTCATGTGAAAGCCGCTCAGTGTTATTACCAGACATTTGTCTGTGAATGGGAGTCTTTTGGGCATTTGAACGTTGCTTTTTGCAATTTGTTTCCCTTTTTTTTTGAGAAATTCAATTTCTTCGATCAATTTTTGATCAAAGTGTTTAATCAATTTTTTTGTCCAGGTACATTTTAGCCTGGACATAAATGCATAAATATGATGTTGATTCATTTGTCTTGTTTTTTTCACTAACTGATATTGACAATTGACTAATTGACTTGATTAATTGACAATTAGTCAAATGAATCAAAGTCAAGTTAGTCAGCGTAAAGCCCGTAAAAATTTAAACAAAGGGCTGTTGGAATGAGATAAGTAAGTTATTATGAAGATCTTGAAGTAGTTTTCAGGATTTCTTAGGGTTTCCTTCAAATGGCCACATGGTCTTAAATATTACTATATGTTGTTTCCTTTGACATAATTAACTTACAATGACAGAAAATCTGACAGAAAGTTTAAAATAAACAGCAATTAAAATTTATCATATGGTCTTTCCAAACATACTGATTACAACTGTCACTATTAGACACTTCGCAAATTTGTCTTCACGCTCTTTCAAACTCTTAGCTAAAAAAAAAAAAAAAAACCTGGACCTTGGCTATTCTATTTTTTATACCTTCACTGCAACTCTGCTTAAGCTCTTCGGTTCTACCATAACCTCTACCTGGACTCTTCATCTCCTGACCTTTTAGCTCTAAATAAATTCTACTTGAGGGTTGAAAGATGACATTGTAGTGGAATAGCTGAGGTCAGTGGGGATAGTTCTCTGCCAGTATTATTACTTGTTTTCACATTATTTTTAATTTTTATTTTTTTTTTATTATTATTATTTTACTATATATTATTATTATTTATATTATTTAATTTATTATTATTTTCACTTTATTGTTTAGTTTGTCTTGTTCTATGTTGTTTCTCATTTCTTTTTGCAAAAATATAAAGTAAGGTACGGCTACCAGGACATAAAAGTATGATGTGGACTCCAAATGCTTATAGTCAACTAAATTTGACTTGGGGCAAATTATACATCCTATGAGGACAGCCTGCAGAAACTGAGGCTTCAGAAACTATCTGAAAGGCGCCACGATCTCACGATGCGTTTCGGAAAAAAATGCCTAAGCTCTGATGTCCATCGCAAAATATTACCGGATTTCCAGGAATCACAGATCAGTTGGCCAAAAACACGTAGAGGAGCCCTCACTTCGTCGTGCCAACTCCTTTGTCCCCCACCCCGAAAGGCATCAAAAAGGTACCTATCATCGTTTGTTCCATACTTCGTGAACCACTTTAATGAGGAACTAGTTGAAAAGGAAATCTATAAAAAGTTGTGAAAAAGTTTATTTATTTTTATATTTATTTATCTGATCTCATGTGTTATATTTTCTTGTTGTTTGACGTCCGCTGCTAGCTATAAGCTATTATGGAAATAAAGAGTTATTATTATTATTATTATGTGAAATATATTTCAAATAAACACCCTGGAAATTTTTAATTTCCACAACTATTATATAACCACACATTGTCATCTAATTTTGGATGATGTTATGAGTGAACTATCTATTGGTATCTACCCCCCCCTCCCCCTCCCCCCCCAAAAAAAAATACTGCTAAAAATTTGGACTTTACTTATATATGTACGCTACTTTGTATCCTGATGGTAGGCAGCACGTTGGTACCTGTAATAATTATTGGTTTATTACTTATATTTTTCTTATTGACTTTTTTAATTTAATAATCTTATCTTTTGTTTTTTACAACAGTTTGAGTAGATTTTTTACTTTTTTTTTATTATTAACAGATTCTTATTACCTTCGTTCTGGTTCAGGAGCAGGAGGCAATGTAGAAAATAATTATTCAGAAATGTCGTCTATCCACAGAAAATATAAAGGGAGCCCATCGAGCACAGGTATGAATAGCTATGCTCTTTTTATTCTTCTGATATTAATTTGTTGATTTAGTTTTGAGTTTAATTGAATTAATTGGGATCCTTTTACGCATAAGTATCAAGATTATCCTCAATTATTTTGGTAAATAGTGCAATAAGAAAGCTCAAATTAACAATAATTTTATTTAAACTTTGAAATCACCTTGTATATTATTATACAGAATTAATCACTATTTTGTACAGTTGTTATTAACATTCAAAGGTGTATCCAGGAATTTGGTCGGGGGGGGGGTATTTTTTGGGTGGTGTTTTACAAAAAAAACTTTAAAAAACGCATCAAATTTTGTTTATATGCCGGACAAATTTTTTATGAGTCGGACAAAAAAATTCAGGGTGTGGGTTTAAACATGATACCCCCCCCTCCTGGATATGGCGTTGGTAACATTATTTTCCGAGCGACCCTCAAACCTGTTTGGGTAAATAGCCTAGGTAGAAAGCTAGAAATGAATAATACTTTTATTTAATATACTATAAAAATTTGAAAAACATGTTGTATATTATAAAGCATCACTAATCATTTTTTTATATAATTATTATTAACAATTTGTCTGAAAGATCCTTTCACCCACAAATGTCGAATTGATCTTCAAACTTGTTTGGATAAATAGCATCTAATTAGACAGGTTGAGATGAATAATAGTTTTGTTTCATTACTTTTAAATTTTCAGAAAAAGTTGTATATTGATATACAGTAATGACTATTATTTTTATACAATTATTAATAATATTATTTTCTGACCGATCCTTTACCCATAAATTCAAAAAGATCCTTCAACTTATTTAGGTAAACTACCTGATTAAGGTAAATTGGCTTGAAATGAATAATGTTTTTATTTTGTTTACTTTTAAACTTAAAACAAAAAGTTTTATACAGTTAATTAGAAATTTATATTTTCTGAGCGATCCTTTTTTTGGATGAGTGATCAAATATTCAATTGATCTACGAACTTATTTGGCTGAATAGCTTAATCAGAAAGCTCGAAATCGATAATAATTTTATTAAATATGCTTTTAAACTTTTTAAAATATTTTGTGTAACAAGGAGCAGGGTCTCATAAGCAGTGTCAGTCATGGGTGCCCATAGGCTGAATTTTAGGGGGGGGGGGCTTTCCTGGTCTAATCGGCACTTCGTTTTGTGTTTATAGGTATATCAAACTGACAATCCACAGTCATTTGTTTTTTTTTTTCAGTAAAGCCTAAGTTATGTTCTGGTCTTGAGAAGGCATGGGGGTTGTCAGCCCTAGTAATGTTAATTTTTGCTCGTTTTGAGTTTGACTCGGCTGTTTATTATAATTTCTGTTCGTTTTGAGTTTCATTTAATTGTTGATAGTGATTTGTGGTATTTTTACGCTTGGAAGATTATTTGACTTTATTTCTGCCCATTTTTTACTTAATAGACCTCTACTTTTCTTTGAAAACTTATTCTGTGGAAAAAGTTGTTTTTAATTAATACAAATATATAACACCGTCATTCAGCCAGGGGGTATGGAGCCCCCCCTGCCCCCCCCCACTTATGGGCGCCCATGGTGTGAGTATCCGAAAAAAAATGAAGCGCTTGTGAAGAATTTTCATTAAGATTTAAAATGGTTGTCAGACTTCACAAAGAGAATAAATTGTCCAAAATAATGACTTATTACTATCAGGGATCATAGACACTAGTAGAAAAAAAAATTGCTTTGCTTCTAATTCGCTACTGTTTAATATACCTATTGGATGCATTGTCAGTTGAATAAGAAGACACCACCCCTAAACTTTGGAACGAAATTTCACCTTGCTATCCAAACTAGGGCCATCTATTTAATAAGACAGCAGGGGGTTTCAGGGCATTACAATTTGACAGGATTTCCACAATTGCCTGTTTTCGGGCAAACAACGGACTCACAATAATTATAGCAATTAATTAATTAATAATTAATTAAAAATAATTAATTGCTAATATATTGGTTTTAAATGTGACTTGAGGACCGAAACTTGGAATAATTTGCTGGTATGAAATCTTCCAGGGAACGTATGTAGGCTGCTTGGCTGATTTACGAGGGATGTTTTATTTTACTGCGTTCTACTTAACTTGCGTTCTCTGTCTGTTGGTTGCCAAAATTTGAGATGCATATTTTGACCCCTTCCTCTCATCCGATTTGGCTCAAAATTTGTGTACAGCTTTGCTTTACCTAATATTTTAATATTCTGATATATATTTTGAATCTTAAAAATACTTAATTATACTACAATTTAGCCATAATTTAATGAAAATAATCAACTCACGATAAAAGTATGGGCAAGCATTCTTGCCTTTAAGCTATTTTCACGTAGGAGCAGAGACGACAGATGGAACAATTCAGTCAACTATGATGTATGATATTAAGTAAAATGCCTGCCATGTTAGGAAATTTTTACAAGTTTGATTAAAAGAGTTCACAACATTCAAAATATTTAGAGAATTTCGAAGTGTATATATCAAAAGTATTCTTTAGAACCGGAAAATTTATTTTCCCCTTTTTAGTCCATTTGTAAAAGGTCTTTTTTAAAAGTTTTTTTTTAGAAAGTATTTCTTTCATTTTTGTGCAGTCATATCCAGGATAAGAGATCTCATAGCCAACAATGCATTTTTTTTAGATGCTTTTGTGTTTAAATTAAGTAAGAGATCACAATGAAAGCAGTAGCGTTGACTATGCAAAGCACAATTATATAGAACAGTAGATTGTAGAAATGTGGGAGGGCCCCATTCCAAAATTTTCTATGATTTATTCAGAAAATAACTGGTGAAAAATCTGAAAAGACTGGAAATGTAAATTTCACGGATTTTCTCCTTTATACGTATACCACTATAATACCACTATATCGTACCACTGTACAATATCACGTATAATACGTATACCGCTATATAAATTTCACGTATCTTTTCCTTTATACATATACCAATATTATACCACTATATCGTACCACTATATAATACCACATATTATACGCATACCGCTATATAAGTTTCACGTACCTTTTTCTTTATACGTATCCCATTATTATACCACTATATCCTACCACTATATAATATCACGTATTATGCGTATATCAGTATATAAATTTCATGTATTTATTCGTTTATACGTATACCACTATTATACCACTATATCGTACGTTCATATCGTACCACTATGTAATACCTCATATTATACATATACCACTATTTAGTAGTTTGCACGTAAAATTATAAATTGTATTTGTGTAATTATACAACTCTTGCAAAGTTAAAACGAATAATTCTGGAGAGGGTAATGGGTGTAAAAAGGGCCTTAAAATAATACTCCCGGTCGGATTCTTCGTTTTACACTCAATCTTCGACTTAGTTGGGGGGAGGGGACTCTTTACTACCCTACTGTAATGCCAGCATATGAATTGAACCAGTGTCTAATTAAAAAAATCTTTTTAGAAAATGTCATTTAATTGAAACTAAAAAATTAAACGATTAAATTATTTTTTAAATGAAAAATTAAATTTAATAAAAATCGAAAAAAATGATTAAAAAAATCTAAACCCTTTTCAATTTTACGTGTTGTTGCTGCCTTGTACGCCTACAGGCCTGAGGGGAACTAAGTCTGTCAGTAAGTTAATTTAATATGACGACTAATTTGGTGCCCATTTTAGACTAAATTGCCGTAAAGTTTACTGCCGTTTAAAGAATTTTCTGTTCATAGATTTTTGATACTTCATTTTGCTTTTTTTTCTAGCTTTTCATATACCAAGAGGACCTGATTTTGAATCGGACTCAAGCCCCGAATACATTCCTAGAAGAAGAAGTGTAACCCCAGTTGTTTCAAGCACTGAAAATGTGCAGCTGAATGGAATTACGGCATTTCAAGCCTCTTCGAGATTAAGTAATTTTTTCTAATCGTTTTGTAGATTTCTTTTCAGTTAGTTAGTACATTCTTTTACTTGCAACTGGACCGCCTCACCTGCCTCATCGGAAACATAGATGTTACATGGGAACTTGTTTAAACCCTAAGCGCCCTAGACTCACAGCCTCTTTATTTTCATTTTTTCGCTCTATGTATATTCCCTCCCCCCTCCCTAAAGCAATATTTTACCTAGGGCTATAATAAGCTAGGCGGGCATTGCATTCCCTGCCTATTTTTTAAACCCCCGTTGTTGGTATTTACATAAAAAAAAACTTTTTTTTATCCTCATAAAACGAATCCTTAGTATTCCTATATTTTTGTGAATTGGTACCCGCTGGTAGGACTGGAAATTGCGCGTTTTTTTAACTAGTAGGCAGAAATATAATGATAAATCCACTAAATAGCAAATCTTGGTATATAGCCTAGATTAGGGCTATATATGGCCCTATTTAGGGTGGAGGGCTGAAATGTGGTAGTAACCAGAATAGTTATATTTCGTAGTGATAGTTATAACTAGAATGAGCATTGAATGTGAAATCTAATGGGATATTTTTCGGTCTACCATTTGGTGTGTCTTCTGTCAGGTAGACAGGTATTTATTTCGGAACCCAATGGTAGAAGAGACAACGCGATTTGTCATTATACCCCCGGTTTTGGGTCATCAAAATTAAAATTTATGTTTTCTAACAACCCAAAAAACCGATTCAAGTTTGACAACGATGAGCAGAACTAGCAGATTATATAGATTAATTACATTTTTTCAGTGGCAGTTCTGGTCTTTCTTGCGCCTGGGGAAAAATCTTGACTAGTCCCCCCCCCCTGCCTGCCAAAAGTTTCAAGGCCAAATTTTAACAAAATTTTCATTTATTTACGAAATTTTTCATTTATTTAAATCTGGCTTTTCTTTCTTTGTACGGGGAAAGATATGAGTGAAATGATAATTTGGATTAAATTTGCTAATACTTACTACTAACTGCCCCGTCTACTTTATTTTAATAAAAATAAAATTAAAAAAATAATAAAATGACTATAACTCGGCTGTCCTCCGACAAAACCTAGTATCTACATCTGAGTAAGTTCCGAGAAAAACGCAAAAACGTTGTTTTGCTCTATGTATTTTTAGCGTGTTTATTTAAACAATGAAGTGATGATGCTCTCTGTATGGTGCTGCTGATTGTTTTCACTGATAAAATGTAATTTGACAGATACTAGATTTTGGCGTTAGTGTCGATTTCTAGTATGTACATACTAGGTATGACACAAAAAGAATGATGAGCTCCTGTGTAGATACTAGGTAATATCAACCAAACTAATCATCGGAGAATAATTTCGTTTGCACCATTGGATTCCTCGTGGTCTAATTAGGCGGGATCCAAATAAATTCTTAACTAAAAATTTAAAAAATTAAAAATTCTTAACTAAAACTCAACTAAAATTCGAATTTTTTGTAGATACTAGGTTTTGTCAGAGGACAGCCGAACTGTTAGATTACTTTTTTGAAATTTAGCACCCCTAGAATTTCTGCGCCCGGGGCAAGTGCTCCTTCTATCCCCCCCCCCTAAACCGCCTCTGGATTTTTTTTTAAATACTTGTAGTAGAATTTTTACATTACAGCGAATAATGAGAATATAATTTTTATTTAGGAAACGTGAGTTTCTTATAGTCTACATACGACATCCACCGTTGGTCACCTGAGTAGTATATAATGTTACATTATAATATTAGTAGCATAATAAGGCTAGATTAGCTCAACAGGAGTTGTTTTTCAAGATGCTATATTCGTCATAATTACCTATTCTATGTATTTATAATCAATAAAAAATAGTTTAGAACAGAAGAATATGGCAAATTTCAGAAAATTTCAGGCTAGATCCAAATAAAATCAGACACTAAATATCAGATGTTAATGAGTTGAACTTGAGCCTTTGTCAATGTTCATGTCAATGCCGTAGCCAGGATTTTTGCTCGTTTTTTTGTTATTTCTTTCTGGGACGTTTTATACGAGTCGGATAAAAATTTGGGAGGGGGGGGGGGTTCACACCCCCTGACTTTTTAATAGCAGTCAAAAACCCTCGTTAAAGTGGCCTCTTACATCCAATTGTGTCATTTCGCGAAAATGTAGCATTGTGAATTTGTCATTTTTTCCAATGAAAATAAAAGGGATATTTTTCAATGAAAATATACCCTCCCCCCTAAAAAAAAGTATTTTGCAAAGTCTAGGGGACCGAATGCCCCCCCCCCACCCCTCCCCCAATTGACTCCACTGCTCACATCAGTTTTGAATACTCCTTGCTTTACACATTTACGAATTGTCTAGATCAGTCGGTTAAATCTTTTTTTTTTTATTTCATCAGACTTCTTTCTTTCATTGTCGGCTTATAGTTTTAACATTTAAATATATCTTCTGTCTTCATTTTCTTCTTCATTTGTTTTAATTTAATTTTGTATTAATGGATTGGCTTGTTGTCTAAGCATATATACAAACATATACGTATATGAAAATAAATTGTAGCTCAAGCAGAAGCAAAAACAAAAAATAAGTTTTTTTTTTCACCCCACCAGCTGTCACTTTTTACTTTTTCTGATACGTTTTATTTGTCTTGTAATTATGAAAATTTAAGTTTTCTGAAATACTTTTTCACACAGGCACTTGTTCTTGTTCCAAGTTTTGTTTGCTGGGTTTTTAGTTTGCTTTTTTTTTCAAGAAAGATCAAAGAAATTTTGATTTTGGAATTTTCAAACTTTAATACAAATAATAAATAAATAATAACAAATGATAAAATGGAAAATGGTAAAATGGCATATGATAAAATAATATAACGTAAAATAAAGTATTGTAATTTTGCTCGTGCTAACACACCCTAGGTTCCGCTTAAAAGATCCGGTTTAAAAGATCGCCTCTTAAAAAAGATTGAAGAAACTGTAATTTTTAAATTGTAATGTAGCCTATATGATCAAAAAAAAACAAAGATAAATAATAAATGATATAATGGTAGAATGTTAGAATGGTAAATGAAAAATAATGTAATTTAAAATAATGTATTGTAATGTTGCTTATGTCAACACACCCTACGTTTCTTTTAAATAAAAGGAAGAGGGGGGGGGGATAAGATATTAAAGTAATGGTTAAAAATGAAATTAAGCAGTTACATAATTTAAATATTTCCTGCTGATACTATTCCAATTATTTTGAAATAATTCCAAGGTTGTTCATCAAACACAGCAAACAACAACCTATGGAGAGACAGAAACATCTATTTATTTTGAAATAGTTACTTTGGAAGTTTGCGCGATTATTTATTTTTTGATGATTTACAGCGCCTGTTGAAGAAGTAGAGGAAGAAGTCACAGTCATTCGCAAAATAATCACCATCATTAGAATATATAATGAGAGAATAGTTCGATATGTTACCAACACAGTGAGTCCCCCGGTGCCTCAACCACCAGATGTCGCTGCTTCATCCCTCTTGTCAGAAAGACGTGTAACTGGACAGCGTAAATGTTCTTGGTTATGGTGGTTTTTGCTGTCACTAATCTTTGGTGCCATGTGTATACCTGCTAGTAAGTTTTTTGCAATTTTTTTAAACTATTATTAACCTATTTCTTATATTTCTAATATATTTTTGATCTACCAATCAAAATCTGTTAAATCAGTTAAAAAAGTTTTTTTAATGTGCTGTTAATCTGTTACTAATCTAATCTATCGCTAATCTTTGATGCCACTGATCTTTTTTATTATTACCGTTGATCTTTGGTGCCATGTGTATACCTGCTAGTAAGTTTTTTGCAATTTTTTTAAACTATTATTAACCTATTTCTTATATTTCTAATATATTTTTGATCTACCAATCAAAATCCGTTAAATCAGTTAAAAAAGTTTTTTTTAATGTGCTGTTAATCTGTTCCTAATCTAATCTATCGCTAATCTTTGATGCCACTGATCTTTTTTATTGTTACCGTTGATCTTTGGTGCCATGTGTACACCTGCTAGTAAGTTTTTCTGCATTTTTTTAAATCTATTACTAAACTGTTCTAGATACAACTAGAATTATTTGTACTCGTCAGTGTTATCTGCAAGTCAATTAAATAAAATATTTAGCCAATTAAATTGAATATTTGCCAATTTTAAATTAAATATTTAGTTTATAATCCCAAGATATTACTTATCGGGGCTATTCCTTGATACATATTCTTAAGGAGGATTAGTTGTTTGTGCTAGATTACAAAAGCCTGGGCAGTGGCGTCATTTCACGAAATTTTCGAGGGTAAATGGACAAAATTTATTTGTCGAAACATGGGGGGGGGGGGAAGGCAAATCTTTCACCTTTTTAATCTTTCCTGGAAAATATCCAAAAAAGTCATTTTCAATGATAACACCACCCAAAAGAGGTATTTTTAAAAATCAATCGGATGGGGAGGTGGGGGGGGGTCACAATTCATTGCCTGACATGTTGTTTAATAAATAAATGTGTGCAATAAATGAATAAATACTATGCTTAACAATATCGGTTAACATATATTAAACAACATATCAGTATGGATATCAAACAATTTATCCAAATTATATAATTTAACAAACCAAATTAGGATAAATTAACGCACCCAAAAAATTACAAATCAAAATGTGGAAAATTGGTTGACTTAATATGTTAAATTATATGTTGTCTTGATATGTTGTATTGAATATGTTATATTTAATATGTTGTATTGAATTAGCAAACGTTGCTACCTAGCAGACTAAAATTAAAAGTAATTAGCAAATGAATTATTTTCTGGAGTTTAGTCATAACAATAAGAGACAGCTTTGATCTATTATTGAAACTTTGGGAGAGCGGGACTTAGTCTCAAGGCTAAATCATATGAAAATCTTTCTTTTGACCCACAGAAACAATTCTATTCTTTTATAAATCGTTATTTATCGTTATCGATCGTTATTGCCTGACAAGTCTTTAGAATGGGAAATTAGAATAGGCGTTGACAATGCTTGTACACACGTTTGATCCTTAAGAAATAGGGAAAAAGATGGGAAGTATGGCAGAGGATTAATTCTAAGAATTGAGGTTAAAACACAAAGTAGGGCATGTTAGGCTAATACTTTCTGCCTTTTTTAAGATTTTTATTCAACTTGAGGAGTATCCCCCTCCTCCCGCTTTCAGGTATGCTGTTAGTCATGGTGGCCTCTGTTACCTCTGATCTTTATTATCATATGTCTTTAACAGTGCTCTAAAAAAGGAATTAATAAAAAACTAAATTATCATTGACCATGTTTGTTATGGTACTCAAGTGAATCATCTCTCTAACAGACATGTTAGATGCTTAGGACGTGTTAATATGTTTGGAATGCTAGTTTTGTGCATATGCTGAACAATCCTTTCTGATTTTAACTTGAATAAGTTTTAATTATCATCACTCTTAAAATTTTCTTTTTTTTTTAGCATTTTAGTCCTTTTCTTTTTAGTCCTTTTCTTTTAGTCCTTTGTATTTTAGTCCAAATTTTCTTTTTAGCATTTAGAGTAGTCTTCCAATATAGGCTTCTCTGCGCTGATCTAGGACTCGATGCTTGCATCTATGTTTGTAGCAACTTCTGTAAATCTAAGCAAAGTTATGTTTCTACAGCAAATTATATAGCCAAAATTTCTTCAGCAGGATTGCCACTTATTGTGAGTTATAGCTTGTGATTTACTGCCTCATGAACGTTGTCACTTGATGTGTGTTGTACTTTTTTCTCATTTGTATGGAGCAGGATTGCCACTCCTTGTGGTTTTTTTTCCAATATCCGGAGAGTCCAGTCCTGTACTTGACATCTTGGAAAAGGTGTATATATTGAATATCACCCTTGGGAAATATATTTAATGTATAAATTTTTATGATTTACTGTTTGGGAATCTTTTTTCAAACTTGTGTTTTTTTGCAAGTGAATATTGGGATTACTTTCCTGGTGAGCTGTCCTAGCCGAGTGGTTAGCACGCTAGAATTGAAATCCCGAGTACTTTGGTTCGAGTCCTGGTGTCACTGGTTATTTGGTTTGGAAGTGGGGTCTATGGTGTGACTCTATAAACTCAGCCAGAGTCAACCAAGCTCTAAATGGGTAACTGGAGAAATCTGGGGAAAAAACACGGGAAGTGTCGGATGATTCGCCGCCAACCACTTATTGCACTCTAGGCCGAAGGCAGCGAATCAGGAGATTAGTACATGTTTTTTCACCCTGATGAGGAGTTTCGGTGAAAAATAATTCTGTTTGTATTAAGAGGATTCTTGACTGTTTCAGACTTTGCTACAATTTCCACCCTACTTGTTTTTTTTTGTACTTATTAAGAAAGGAGAATGAGTAAAATCAGCTCTAGTATTTCTAATGAAATATTTTGTGTAGTTCTTAAAATACTCTATATTTATGTAAGTATCCTAGTATTTCATCTGTAAGTGAAAACACCTGTTTGGTGTCACGGTTGCCAGATACCAGCTCCGAAAATTGAACTAAGTTTTTCGGGAGTTTTTTTTTTCTTCGAATTGGTTTTGCTACCGTTATAACTGTGCTGTTATTTTATAGGTGCCTGAATTTTGATAAATAATATTTTTACTATTAGTGTCTCTAAAGATACCCATTAAAGATCTGATATAAAAATAGATACGTTTATTGGAAACTCCGATGAGGAGTTTCAGTAAAAAAAAAGCTACTGGTCCTTGCAATTATGTTGGTACCCAAAATTCAGTTCGAATTCCATTAATCCCTTTTATGTTTTAGAGTCATTATACGAAAGCCTACATGATCAAAAAAATTCAGAGCTGCCGGTGAATCCTCCAAGCCTGCCAGAGATCAGCTCTATGTCAAATACTAAGCTCCAAGCTCAATTGAAAGATCTCTATTCTTATATTGATACTCACCTACAAGCCTCTTCAAAGGATCAAATAGAACTGAAAGAGGAAGTCACTGGGAAGCTTAAGGTTTGTATAATGTTGGCTGAAATATACAGGAATTTACTGTGAAGTTTAAATAGGGCTAATTTATTATTTTTGTTTTGGTAGATTTACTACTACTACAACTACCACATCTAAAAAGGCACCGCCAGATCAAGACGCTTGAGACAAATACAGCTACACACGCTCCTCTATTCAAACATATTCAAAGCTTCAGCCTTTAACCCCTCCCATCAAGTTCCAATTTGATTTTAATCGATCCCTATGACCTCTTCTTACCCCCTTGGGGACGACCTGCTTTTCTTTTAGCCCCAGGTGGATGGCCGAAATAGCAATCTTTTTGTTAAGTTTGAGCCTTTCTGAGCAGTTTATAGAAACGAATTATAAGTAAGGAGTGACTCTTCCCGATACTTACCGAAGTTCCTATATAATGCAAATTTATTAACAATAGCAATGTTATATTTAGATGCTTGAAACTGACTTTGACTTGAAACTGAAAATCAAAATACATTATTTTTTTTTGTTTCTATACCGTTAAAAATATTCCAGGGACCTGTTATTTAGGAGTCATTCCAATGTAGGCTAATCTAGTTCCCGCGTCCCCTGTTTTATTCAAGACATTAGTTCTTATTCAAGACATAGAGGAATTGAAAGAAAGTTTGTTAAATGGAACTTAATGAAAATTAATTATACCGTATATGAAGGGGCCTGTCCCCTGCTCAACGCCCTTTTGAGGAGTTGTTTTTAAAGTATTAGGAAAGAAAGTCAAACTTTAACGTGTAGAGCGAGGGGCTGGGAAGGGGGCAGCCCTTCTCGTCACCTGCGCAGTAATTTTTGTTCGTTGGAGGCTTTAATGTCACTCCTTACTTTCAGTCGAAAAATGTTTTTTTAATAACTTGTAGGATTCTTTTTCAGTAAAGTTGTCTGCATGTAAACTCATTAAAATATTTATTCTTTTTTTGTCTTTTTTTTTCTGCCTAATAACGTTATGCAGCTCTCTACTTTCTTTTGATTATTTTTTCTATTATAAATTTTCATTGTAAAAGAACCAATAAGGTTGTACAAAGGCAGAGTTATTTGTCGCTTCCATCAATAATTTCTTATAATTTCATAATTTCTTTCTCCAGAAATAAGGAATGACGTGATTTGCTTACGAAAATAAATCACAAAAATTAGCCAGTGGAAATAAAGCCGATATTTATCATTGACTCGAGGGAAAGTAACCTCTCTTTTTTTCTCTGGTTCAACCCAAAATAGTTTTGTGCACTATTTTACTAGGGGTATTCCACAATTTTGTTAGTAACTCTCTTACAAATTGGCTGAAGGAAAGCTATGCTTACGCCTATTGTGGCTTAATTTAGCATTGACCCTTATCATCCTTTCGGTGGCGTTTCTTTTGATTGCGTCAAAGATAACTAGATTTCAGAGGTTAAGGTTTAGGATGTCCACTTATAATCAATTTTGAGACTAATTACATGCTTGCAAAGATCAATCATTGTTACAGCTAATTTGAACTCTGAGAGCCTCCTCATATGCATATAGCAACCATAAATAGCTCTTGCCTGCATGTCTTACATCATATCCCTAGATAATGATTGCTTCTGTAGGGGACATCCTGGAAGGCACTTGGTTGCTTCTCTATAGATAATACCAGAAACTAGGTGAGTGATTAAGCAGTATTCACATGTCGTAGCTAGTTGAATTACGGTACATGTCTTGACATATAACTATATTATATATTTAAAAATTATATATAATTAATATGATTACATTAATATGACAATATTAATATAATAAATATAATGATTAATATTATATTTTGTATTTATTTGTTAGAATATTTATTAAACTTATTTACGATCCTGCTTTCGCAACTAGAATTAATAGTTAGAGGGGGTGTACGCGAATTGAACCTTTCCTTGATTTAGTCTTTGTTCCAGTTAGCTCTGGCTATAAGAACCGATTATTTTTTGTCTATACAGCGTCATATAGTTTAGCTCTTGATTTTCTGAATGGCCTGATACTCTTTTTTCGAAAAAAAGAGCCATTGTCAATTGAGACTTAGCGAACCCAACACAAACCAATATATTGTTATACGCTTTTAAAATATCGTTATTGCTCTAAATAACAATATTTTTTATTGCTATATTTTTTGCTTTTTATTGTTTATCGTTAAATTGAATATTGTTATATACTGTAAAAATACAGTAGATCTGAATCGTCTGATAACTTCTTTCTTTAAAAAAAGGAAAAAAAGTTGAACATGTTGAGCCATTGCTAATTAAAAGTTAGGGAGCTCAACACAAACCAGTATATTGATATTCGCTTTTAAAATATTGGCACTATGCCTTAAATAACAATATTTTTTATTTCTATTTTTTTTTACGTTCTATGCTTTATTTTTAGATTGAATATTGTTATCAAACAGTTCGTGGTAACGAACTGTAAGTAAGGAGCGAACCGGCTCAATGGTAACCGAAACTCTAAAAAACGGAATTTTGATACCAATAGATACATCAAAAGAATCAGATTTTAATTCTGATTTCAAATATATAAGTTTCATCAAGTTTAATCTTACCCATCAAAAGTTACGGGCCTGAGAAAATTTGGCCGATTTTTGAAAAAAGGGGGAAAGACCCCCTAAAAGTTATAGAACCTTAATGAAAATCACACCATCATATTCAGCGTATCAGAGAACCCTACTGTAGAGGTTTCAAGCTCCTATCTACAAAAATGTGGAATTTTCCATTTTTTGCCAGAAGAAAAATCACGGATGCGTGTTATTTTTTTTTGTTTTTATTTTTGTTTTTGTTTTTTTTTCTTTTTCCCAGGGGTGATCGTATCGACCCAGTGGTCCTAGAATATCGTGGGAGGGCTCATTGGAACGGAAATTCAAAGTTCTAGTGCCCTTTTTAAGTGACCAAAAAAAATGGAGGGCAACTAGGACCCCTCCCACGCTCATTTTTTTCCCAAAGTCACTCGATCAAAATTTTGAGATCGCCATTTTGTTCAACATGGTCGAAAATATTATAACTATGTCTTTTAGGATGACTTAATCCCTCAAAGTCCCCAGGGGGAGGGCTGAAAGTTATGAACTTTACCCAATCTTAACATATAGTATTGGTTATTGGGAAGTATACAGATGTTTTCAGGGGGAATATTTTCTGGTAGTGGGGGTGGGGGTGGGTCGGGGGTTATATGGGAGGATCTTTTCATGAAGGAAGTTTTCATGGGGGAAGGGACATTGCTATGAAGGGGGCGCCGGATTTCCAATCATTATTTTTAAAAAAAATCAGAAATTAAATATAAAAAAAACAAGTTTTTCAACTGAAAGTAAGGAACAACATCAAAACTTAAAACGAACAAAAAAATATTAGCTATATGATTGGGTTCACCTTCTAGTCGATGCCTCGCTCTTTAAGCCAAAGATTTTTTAGTACTTTCATAAGAGCTATTTATTCTAATTAACGGCCTTTGTGATTAAGGGATCATTTTTAAAGAATTGGAACAAAATTTTGTTTACTTATTCAATGACGGTGAACCAAAATAAAAGCTGCATTAACTAAAAAACCATCAGAAATTAAATAAAAAAAACAAGCTTTTTAAACTGAAAGTAAGGAGCGACATTAAAACTTAAAACGAACAGAAATTATTCCGTATATGAAAGGGGCTGTCCCCTCCTCAACGCCTCGCTCTTTACGCTAAAGTTTGACTCTGTCTCACAACTTTATTTTTTAAAACAATAAAAAACTTTAGCGTAAAGAGCAAGGCGTTGAGGAGGGGACAGCCCCTTTCATATACGGAATAATATCTGTTCGTTTTAAGTTTTAACGTCGCTCCTTACTTTCAGTTTAAAAAACTTGTTTTTTTTTATTTAATCCATATTAAAATCCAAAACCTAATCATCATAGCTACTTTTTCAATTTGTTTGGTTCGTTTTACCTCGGCTTGACTTTCGTCATTATGAAATACATATCGCTGAACCTTTTTTTTTCTTTTTTTTTAACAAAGGTATAGTAGATTTGTTTGGTTCGTTTTACCTCGGCTTGTCTTTCGTCATTGTCAAATACATGAATTATAATAGACAATCTTAGTCCATAATCTTCGATGAAAATTTGTCTTTGTAAGCCAAAAATACAAAAAGAAAACTCTAAAAGCTTCTAAAATTTGATCTGCTCCCCGTTGGTCTCAGCCACTTATTCTCTAAAAATAATTTAAAACTATGTAGTATTCTTTCTTTCACTCGTATTTTCTATGTTCTCTTTTATTTTTGGTATCTATTTCAAGTTTCATCACGTGCCTCAAAATAAACATAGACATATTTATTGACATATTCGACATAGCACTAAGAAGCACTAAAACTTAGCTGTTTACAAAGTACACAAGAATTGCACAAACATGAACTACAATTACTTTGTGCTGTTAAACAGACCCTTGAAAAAGGGAACAAAAAAAAATCCTGATACCACGTTGTGCGACAATAAACTGCTTCCAACCTTTTCTGTCTTCTGGTGAGTGGGTTCAGAAGTATATTTGCGGGGGGGGGGATGTACATGTGTTTTGACCTTCTTAGAATGAATTGTCCAAATTTGATTATAAAATTTTTTGCCAGAAGAAAGATCACGGGTGCGTGTTTATTTGTTTTTTGTTTTTTTTTACCCAGGGGTGGTCGTATCGACCCAGTGGTCCTAGAATATCGTGGGAGGGCTCATTGGAATGGAAATTAAAAGTTCTAGTGCCCTTTGTAAGTGACCAAAAAAAATGGAGGGCAACTAGGCCCCTTCCCACGCTCATTTTTTTCCCAAAGTCACCTGATCAAAATTTTGAGATAGCCATTTTATTCAGCATGTTCGAAAATATTATAAGTATGTCTTTTAGGATGACTTAACCCCCCGAAGCTCCCGGGGGGAGGGCTGAAAGTTATGAACTTTACCCAATGTTAACATATAGTATTGGTTATTGGGAAGTATAAAGACGTTTTCAGAGGAGATTTTTCCTGGTAGTGAGGGGGGGGCGGGTTTTTTCCAGAGCTCACAACTTTATTCTGAGACCAACATCCAGTTCCTTGGCTTATAATCAGACTTGAATCTTTCCGTTTTGCAAATTTTTGTTTTGACTGGCTTGTGCTAATAGCAGGCAGAAGTTTTCCCTTATATTTTTTTTTTATCAGGTCTCAGCTTTTAGAAGCTGAAAGCGTTCTAGGATTCTCTTTTCACGTCTCGGAACTCTAAAGTGTGCTCTCTGCCTCATCCTTGGACGAGTTTTGAAGCATTTCATAGCCATTCTCTGACTCTATGTTCAGGACAAAAAATATGAAAAGAGTCTTGACCCATGGATCCCAACGTGGGATATGGCAATATTTTGGCCGGTCTTGGGCAGAACGCGTGCCCTTCGGCTACCCATATTTAAGAGCCTTAATTTTGAAAAAAAAATTCATGTGAATGATGTCAGATGCAAATGCATTTAAAGAACAAAAAACATGATAGTATTACAGTGACGTTATATATTGTATAAAAGGTGTTGTATTCAGACAATATTTTTCGTTAGTATTAAATATGCATAGAGGTCGACCAAAAATGCTTACCATGTTAATGACCTTTTGAATAACAAAATTTAGGTATCTCGAGGGGGGCATCACGATTTTAGAAATGCCTAGGTGGAGAATAGCCCAAAATCGGTTGCGAACTACTGGTGTAGACCTTATAATCAGTTCCGCGGGTAGATTAGGCCCTGTGTACGGGCGATAATTTATAAATAAAAGCGGGTTTAAATATCGAGAATGAGTTACCCAAGGTTGGCACAATTCTTGGTGTAGGATCAATTTTCTTTTCTCATGACAACTTATTTGCAACTTTTAGCAATTTCAGATGCTTTGTCTAGGAATTGATTGAGTTGAAAATATTGAACTTGTGTGGGGTAACTATGGAAATTTATCGGCAACTTGTGTTTTCAGACATTTTTAACGGATCAAAGTTGAATGTATATATTTATCCTGCATTGTTTTCTTTTTGGCTCCCATTTTGTTATTCCACGGTGTGTTTTACTTTTTTTACCTCTCATCAGTAGCGTCAATTAGGGGGGGGGGGCAGTGTTGTCCTGTGTCCTCTTGTAGATTATTGGCCCCCTAAGTTTTGAAAATCCCTTTTGGATTGGGGTTCTTTTTTATTGAAAATGCCTCTTTTGAGGATGTTTTCGTTGAAAAAATGAAAAAACATGCCAATTGTACCCCCCTCCTTGCTATGAATTTCCGTGAATTGACGCCACTGTCTCTTGTGGAAATTAAGAAAAAAAATCCTTAGTTTTTAATATTGTTTTATTTGCATCAAATTTTTAATTTAAATTTTTTTTTAAGAGATTCAGAGCATGTTCTCTAGTCTTAATCTAAATCTCAAGCAATTTAAAACATCTAACAAAAAAAAGAAATCCTTTGTTTTTAGTACTCGTTCACTTTTTTTTTTTTTTTTTTGCGTCAAGGTTTTAATTTTTAAAACCTGTTTTTTAGAGATTAAGAACATGTCTTTGGTCATAAACTAGAAATCAAACAACAGAAACTATCTAAAAAAATCATGGGTTTTAATGCTGTTTCATTTTTTTTTTTTCATCAGACTTTTAGTTATAAAATTTTTTTTAGGAGATTGAGAGTATGTTCTCTAGTCTTAACCTAGATCTCAAGCAACACAAAACATCTTTGGAAGATTTGAGTAGAAAAAAGAATGATGAGGATACAGCGATTGCCAGTATTCAGAAACAAATAGAAGATATTTATTCACAGATATCCACAGGGAATATGGACTTGCACCAGTCAGTTAATCATCTGAAGGTACTTTGGAAATATTTTTAGAAAGGGTCCCTACCTATTCTAAGAATTTCTACTTTTGTTCTGTAAAAAGATTAACTAAAACTAAAATTAATCAGTTTTATGTAAAAATAATTAGGTTTATGTAAAAATAAAACAAATTTGTGCTTTAATTTGAAAATTTATAAAAACAACTTTTAATGGCTTTACCAACTATGCTTTATTTTTCTGATCTCTTTTTAGTTATCAACGTATTTAAAACGATCTTCAACTCTTGAAAGCATGTAATTTATCACCGCTAGAAAGAGTTGTGTAGTCTGCAAGTTGTGTGCCTTGGTGTTGCACTGCCTATTATTTCGGCCCATTCCGAGTCGAGATCTCCCGGGAAAAGGGCGTAAACTCGCAGATAACGACTGCGAAGAAAATCAATAACAAGCGCGAGATACTATATCTTAAGATTTTAAAATTAAATTTTTTTTTTAAATTCCCTAAAAATTCGACCCTTCCACATTCCAAAAAAGAAATGTAACCCTTGGGTCAGTGGAAGTTACGCAGTCGATAGTGATAAACTCTCCTATTTATGGCATTGGTCAGGCTAAGAGACCTATTGACATAGAATATGTAAGTAGTAAAAATGTATGTAAAGATGTATTTAATGATAGAGAAAAGGAAAGAAAATTGAAAAAAAAACCATTTTGTATAATGACTAAAGGAAAGTTGGATATTTAATTAATACAAGCTTAAGCATAGATAGCTGGTCAATACATTTCTAATCTCTTCATCGTATTTTATCTGTTTTTGTAACTACGGCTTATTCTTTACTATCGCCACTGCTTTGAATCCTTAAATTAATCAGAAGGCTGAACTCTTAAAGGCTTGAGAACCTGTTTTGCTAGTATTAGGATTAGTCAAAACTCCTATAGACGTTCTCAAAACTACATGCCATTTTTCTTTTTAAACTTACGGTTTACATTTCTAAATCAATTCGAAATTTCTGTGAGTACCAGTCAAGGCCATAGCCAGGGTTTTTGTTCGGGCGCAGGGGAGGGGGGGGAAGGTAATATTTTTCCGGGGGAGTTTACAAAAAAAACTTTTGGAAAATGCACCAAAAATTTGTTTATATAGGTTTTTGCTACGTTTTTACGAGTCGGATACAAATTACGAAGGGGAGGGGTCAACTCCCCCCCCCCCCCAATTACGGCCTTGGTACTGGTCAAAACGCTAAATTTGCGTTAAGAAATAAAAAGATGAAACTAAGAATTCTACTCTTTCCACTTTAATTTTATACTTGTCTATCATTTTCTCGTATCTTCACGTTCTTCTCAATTATACTTAAAGACTTTAAGACTTGCCTCTTCTGTCTTTTCTCTGGTTATTCTAGAGTAAATGAAATGGTTCCCCCCTCTACTTCACAACTAACCTTTAAAGTAATTTACCCGCTTCTTCCCATTTCCTCTTATTGCAATGTTACATAGCACCCATTTGTATACTTACAACTTATCCTTTTTCACTTTCTAAATTTTCCGTATCATTTTGCCAAGTTTTATTTCTTAGACTTGCCCCCCCCCTTCTCCCAGATAAACCCATGTGTATGTCACCCTATTGGGTGGTGTTAATGTGTATCCAGGGGGAGAGGGTTCACATCCTGCACCTTTTTCTGAAATTATTAATTTCAATGTATTTTTTCTAATGTAAATCAGAAGACCTATTTTAAAGGAATGTGAGTTTTTAAGTAGATTTCTAAAATATTGCACAAAAATGTTTTTAGCGCCATTAGTGCTATTTTATGAGATGTCTTGCTGTCAGATAATTTATTTTGAAAGAACTGAATTGAATCATTAGTTTCCTTTTCAAAAAAATTACCGTCAGCTAGATTGCTTTTGACACAAAACCGTTGTTTATACGTTCCCTGTTAAAAGACGGCTTTAGAGTTGTACTGTCTCACTTCGTAAATAAATAAGCAAATGTTTCATTGCCCACTAGAACCATAAACATGTTACACTGTGGTGTAAAAAAAACAACAAAAAAACAATCACACTAGCTTGAGTATACAAAAAAGTGGACACAATTACGTTGAAGATTACGTAACAATTACATTAAAGAAAATGGGATTCGAATCAAGTGATTTGCAGACAGCTATTGATCGTTCCAAAGCAGTGAGACTTGGGTTAAATATCGCATTTTTACGGACACAAATTGAAACTCCAAGTGAGAACTTAGCGACCATATAGAAAAAATAAAAGCTAAGACAGATGCGGAACTATTGTTCTTTTTTTCTTTTGGACGAGATAGATTAATCTTTGATTTTGATTTTTTTTTTTCTTCTTAGAGTTACTCTTGTCGAATTTATGGATATTATTCTTGTAGCCGTTTGTCCTCACAGCTATGTTTCTTCTGTTTCTTCTATGTTTCTTATTTAATGATTAGTCGTTGTGTTATGTTTTAAGTGAAGTTTAATTTAAATTCAAATTTTTTTTTATCTGTCTTTGTAAAAGGCCTTCAAAAAGGCACCAAAGACAGTAGTTTTCTGGGGAAGAGGGGACGGAAAATCTTAGAGGACAAGTGCAATAGAGGGATAAATAGTTTAGAATGAAAAAGTTTAATACTATAGGAATTGTGTATTTGGGTGTTTTATCATTGGGCATTTGCTTCGCTCTGCTGTTTAGTAAAGTTTACGATATTGCTAGATGTCCGTTTTTATCCTGTTCCTACACATTGTCTTTATCCCCCCCCCTCTCCGTTTTCTACTTAGTATATTTACTGAAGTTATTATTATTATTTATTATTATGGATAGCAAACTTACGGCTAACAAAGTGAATCCTCTGATACCACTGGTTGCAATTATGTGGACTCTGAGAAACATAAAAAAAGACAAGAAAAAATGTAGTTACATTTGTGTGGCACTGTGAGAAACGTAAAAAAAGGATGAGCAAAAACGCAGTTGGAATTGTATGCACTCTGGGAAACGTAAAAAAAAGACAAGAAAAAATGCAGTCTGAGAAACGTAAAAAAAAAGATTATAAAAAGCTGCAGTTGCAAAAGTGCGGCACTCTGAGAAACGTAAAAAAAATACAAGAAAAAAATGCAGTCTGAGAAACATAAAAAATATTAGAAAAAAACGCAGTTGCTATTGTGCGACACTCTGAGAAACGTAAAAAAAGACAAGAAAAAATGCAGTCTGAGAAACGTAAAAAAAAAAAAAATAGAAAAAATGCTGTTGAAATTGTGTGGCACTCTGAGAAACATAAAAAAAGACAAGGAAAACACATATTGTAGCCCAAAGCTGCTTATGGCCAACACGGTATTCGTCATCATACTAAATTCATGGCATTCGTCAATTTAATAGAAATTGGTACATTAGGACATATAACATCGCTATGCATATACTGACATTTCATGCCCTAAATAATGATTCTTACATTTAGATGTGTAATTCCTGATCATTCAAGGGGAAAATTTATTACTTTTTTCAGTTCAGAACTTGTATCCAAATAGCTAAGCCTAGCCTCATATGTATACGTGTATTGACTGTGGGATCTACCTTTAAGGGCTGGGCAGACGTAGAATTTCCAGGTAAAAATGTATATGTGTCGTGACTATAAAGGTATTTTATACTTGCTATTGTCTTGCAATTTTTATCTAAATTATGACCTTTTTTAGCTGTTTTGGGGGTAAAAAGTTTCATTTCTTTATTTCTAGACAAATCTGCTTGTTTTTAAATCTTCATTGGATGGAATTTGGATCTCTAGTGGGTAATCATAGAAAAAGTTGTATTAAAAATTTTAGTTGAAATTATTCTAATTCAAGTCGGTTGAATTAGTATTCATAGAGTTAAGTTTTGCAAGAATAGTTATCCAGTAACTACATATTTTGCTCTTAAGTACTGCTCATTATCAACGTTTTTATGTTTAATACTTTTATTTTGTTCTCGAGAAAGCTGATTTAACTTAAATTCTCACTGAAGGAGGTTTGGATGTTTTTGTAGTGGGATTCTATAAGTAGTAAGAAGTACTTTCCAGAACATAGTTGAAATGTTCTCTCAATAGTTCATTAGCGATCTGCACTAGAATATTTGTTCTGGGACAAATAGCAGGTTACTTACGTGTACTATGCACTAGGCTTGTCTATTTACATGTGGTGGGATCGTTCAAGTAACTCTTAAGAATTACCTAAAGCTTACTTACAGTGGGATTTCAACAAAGCTAAAACTGAGCTAGTGCCAATTTGAGTTTCTCCACCCCCCAGCTGGGATGGAGGAGAAGCGTGCGTAGCTGTGTTGGCCTCAGGCGGCTTGGTGCCGCGGTGAGTGGTTAGTAGTAGTAGTTATGTTGAACCAATCTCAGAGAATATTATGATTGGCTGAAATATTCAATAAAAATTTTGATTGGCTCAAATTAGCGCTAGGTAAATTTCAGTAATAGTAAAATTTCATTATTAAAGGGCCTTTACTTCCCGTATCGGGGCAACTCCTTTTGATAGATGTGTGGTGGGCTCGATGTGGTGATCAATCTAGTGTTATTCTGAAAAGCTTTACGATACATTTGCAGTTGAAGTTAAATGATCTTCTTCTTTTCGTTATCAATCATTTCTTCGAGTGTGATTTTTGAGCAATGATCAGAAGCCATTCTTCTGATATGCCCAAGCGAACGCAGTTGATGTTGTTTCATTTGACTCTCATTTCAAATTACTCTGCCGTCTAGCGTCTCCAAGAAAAACAAGGTGGTAGTTCTTGCGACAATATTAAATGGCTTAGTTTTAGTCCTGTCCATCCTCACGGGACGTATTGGGGCCACTATTTTTGACAGGGCGTAAGCCAAGATTCGACATGAAGATCGATTCTATGCTCTTCTGTATAGTTTTAAGATGTGGTGATCGTTAAGGTTTTCGATAGACCTTCTCAGTGACATACTCATGGTTTTCGGCCATTCGTCGTTCCTTCGAGTAATTTTCGAACAGTGTTCGGGAATTATTCTTTTGATGTTCACATTTTATTGTGATTACAGCGGTAAAACTTTAAATAATGATTTCAATTTGTTTGTTAAATGTTTGATATTGAATATTATTATTTGAAATCTTTTGTGCGTTGGAAACTTGTGTAATCTTACTGCTTCGATATTATCGAATCATATTTGACAGTGAATTTTTAAATACTTCAGGTCGTGGAGAGGGGATTAGCCCAAAAGCAAAAGCCAAAAATTTGCCCAAATTTTAGAGACATTTACGTAAATACGGCAGTGAATTCTTCTTATTTTGACAAGACCTGAATAGCCTTAGAAGTATTCTTATTTCATCTGTTTTCATCATCTGCATCTTTCTTTTTTTTTATTGGTAAGTTTGTTTAACGTAATTTGGCATCCTTAAAGAAGCAAGAATTATAAATAAAGATTATAAAATTCAGAAAGCAGCGTGAAATAATTGGGAATAAAAGTGTAAACTGGAGGGAAATCATGGCATTGCCACTAACGTTGGTATAAAGGACTTCCCCCGCCTCACTAGGTAAGTAGTTTCAAAAAGCTTTGAATATGCTTTTAAATTAAAATATTCGACCCTAAGGACAATATTTTTTTCAAGCTTAAGACTCTTCGCAAGAACTTTGCGATCAATCCCTTAAGAACTTTGTGGCCTTGGCTGTTTGAGCCTTTACATGTGACTTGTTTTAAAAGACCGCAAACTTTCAAATCTAAAAGTGATAAGTACACATATATAAAGAATACATGTATTTTACAGGCAGCCTATTGGCTAAGAAGGACAATATAGGCAAAGTAATCCTAAATAGTACAAACTATTCGAGCAACAGAGCTAGTTCGACAAGAGTCCGGCAAAAATATCATTATTGATCAAGGCTGCATCAAGGGGGGAGGCTGCCTCCCCCCTTGAAATTTTGTCCGACTCGTAAAAACATAAGAGCTCTGTTACCCATTTTTGAAGTTTTTTTGTACCCCTCCCACCGAACAAAAACCCTGGATATAAACTGTTTTTTATGAGGCTTGCATAGGTGCTAAACTGCTATCCAACATTTGCTTAAGAATAAGGAATTTCCTCATGCTAAATCTGACTTAAATTTTTGCCCCAACTGCCATATCAAACGTTCAAATAAGGGAGGATAAAAGGAAAACTTGCCAAATATATACTTTGTTCACAAAGAATAGCACAAAGTAAGCATTATAATAGTCAAATACGGTTCTGAAACATGGGTGCTCCAAGAAACTTAAGAGGAGAAATTGCCTACGGACTGTTTTGGGTATTTGAGGCTGTGCGAAAAGTGTGGTTCAGTCCCGCTTCCTAGTGCCATAATGAGAGAAAGGTTGATATGGCTAGGGGCCGTTCTGCGGATAAAGGATGACAGATTGCCAAAGATTGTCCTTTTCGGCCAACCGTCTAGGGCTGAACGAAAAGCAGATCGTCCTCAGTTGGGGTGCGAGGATGTCGTAAGGAAAGATTAAAGGGAAACGGGAACTTCCTGGGAGGGTGCAAAGAGGAAGGTTTTGAATAAACTGGGATGGATGAGGATCTTGCCTAGCTGTGTTGACTTCAGGCGGCTTGGTTCCGCGGTGAAATGTTACTAGTAGTAGTAAACGTTATAATGGTTGTCAGATTTTGGAGATGAAAATTGCTTCTTTGCCATGTGTTTGCTGATGCTTAAGGTAAATTTACATTTTTTTTTTTTGTATTACCATGCTAGGTAGAAAATGGAAAAATCATTCGATGTGCCTTTTAATGCAGGTTCCAAACATACTAATCACTACTCCCGCAAATATCCCCCGCTCCCTAATGGGGCAAGAAATATCCATAGCCAATTCACAAAACTCTGCTGCTTTTGTTCGTGCACATAAGTTGTGTGCTTATTTCTCATCAAAAGTTGATTCATATGCCAAAAAAAGTCGGTCTTGATTAATATCAGTAAAGGTTTTAATATAGCCTAGGACTCATCTGACCCCTGGGGGAGGGCTGAGAATACTTTGGAAGTGCAGCGATTAGTATATCTGAAATTAGCGTTGTAGGTACTCCAATTGGTGTCTTCATCTTTTACCTGGTGAAGTAATCGGTAAAGCTGTAAATTTAAATACTTTTTAAGACCACACTGGCTATGCATGATGTATGATAAACACGAATAAAAAATAATAAATGAAAAATAAAATTGAATAGCCGATAAAAACGAGGGTAATTTTAGCCTGTGGTCATCCAGAGTTTCTGTCCACTGGCTGACATTACCCTCGTTTTTCTCGGCTGTTTAATTTTATTATTCTTTTATTTTTTTCGTGCTTGTCATAGTTTTAAATTTACCATGTTTAATTTTTCTGTTTATTTCTCTTTTATTACGTGCCTTTTAAAATTTGATTCTCCTTCTTCCAGACAGAGCTTGAAGCTGCCAAAAAATGCTGTCAGAGTGATATCTTGGCCACCCTCCCTTTATTAGTGCAGACGCTGCAGAGTAAACAAGACACATTTAATTCAGCTATTATTAGTGTTGCGTCAGATCAACGAGCTTATTCTGAAGAGTTAGAAATATTAAAAGGTATAACAGATAATTTTATAATTAGGCGTTGATAATTTGTAGTTGAATAATCTGGCTGATGGTTCACTTGAGATTTCGAGGTGCATCTAGAAACGTTCATAAATATATGTAAATAGATGGCGTTAGTGCTTTAAGATAAATAGCGGGAATACAGAATATACGGATGACTACATGCATTTTTATTAAAATTTCATAACAAGAATATTTTTAACGTCTCCCATTAAAAATTTCTATGGTACAACACCCAAATTTGGCAGAAAAGAAGTTTGTCATTTGCTCATTGACTAGTTTGTGAAAAGGCTTTTATTCTTCCTTCAATTTTTGATAACAGTGTTTGACAATAATTTTCTATTGAATCAGGCAAACATAACTGTTATTTAACAAAAATTATTAGCTAATTATTTTTTTTTATTTTTTTATTTTTTTTTATTTATTTTTTTTTTTTTTAATAGCAAAAATTGGATAGAAAAAACTTGCAAGCTTTGAAAAAAATCGGTCCTACTTGGCTAGACTATCTCTGAAAATATTTATAGGGTAATACTATTTATTGTAGGGCAGTAAGACTATTGGGCTTACTCATCAGCCAGAGCTAACAAGATTGTGTTGATGATTGTGGTCCGAACTTTGTCGTTAAGTATTTAAAAATAAAAATTGTGTTATATAATACTTAAAGTAAATTTATTTTAATTATAATATGATAAAAATTAAGGAACTTAATGATTATAAATAATAAATACCTTAATAAAAATTAGAATAATAATGGCTAGCCCATCTCTGAACATATATCTAGGCCAATACAGTGTTATCTATATTAGGCTAATAGTATTTTTAATTGTAGGACAACAAGACCGGTGGGTTTGCTGATCAACCTGAGCTAGCAAACTGTGTTGATGATTCTGGTCCAAACTGTGTCGTTGGCCTTTTAAAATAAAAATTTATGTTTTATAATAGTTAAAGTAAATGTACGTTAACTATAATTTAATGACAATTAGATAATTAAATGATGATAATTAATAATCACCTTAATGATAGAATAAATTCAGTTGAATAACTATTAGCTGACACAATTCCGAATTGGAAGAATCCACTTGGAGATTGTCTCAAGAGGTGTCTCTTTGATATAATACCTCAAAAGCTAGGCATTTGAATATTTTGTTTTTTGTTTTTTTAGTCTTCGTTTTTTGGTCGTTGGAGTTTTTCCTCCTTGTTTTAATTATATTTATTTTTCGTTTTCGTTTTAACACTTAAGAGTTAGAAGCATTAGAGAGGACTTTGAACGGTTCTTAACGTTTCTTAATGTTTTCTTCGTTAACGTTTCGAAGGTTTCCTAACGTTCGCAGTAATGTAATGACACGTAAATTGTAGCGGAAATCCTCAGTTTTTTCCTCATTAATCTTAGCAAGAGTTTTCAAAATGGTAAAATGCGTGATTGTAGATTCTTTCACGATTTTTTTGAAGTTAGATTGAAAAATTTTAGGAAGTTAGGTTGAAAAAACGACATCTATTATTACCTTTTATTTAATTTATTTGAAATCGGTATTTATTTACGAGAATCTGGGGAACTTATCAGCCGTAAGTCGAGGGAGCTTACGGTTATACCAATACCTAAATTTTAAGTGCCAGGTAAGGTGGAAAAAACGCCTTGTCCTGCTGCAAGTACAACTAAGTAGATATTTACATTCAAGAGAATTTAAGAAAAATATTGACTTATTAGTTGAAGCAACATTCAGTGTTGAAAAAAATTTACAGAAGGGTAAAAAAAAAAAAATGCTATGGGCCCGCTTCTTAAATTCATGTTCTTGGGTCATTCATAGCTGTATCCAGGATTTTTGTTCAGTGTGTGTGTGTGTGTGGGAGGCGGGGGGTCAAGTATTTTTTATTTTTAGGGGGGTCAAAACCCCTAATCACCCCTGGGTACGGCCTTGCTCCACTATAACAATCAAGGACATTTGCGGTAGCTGTACGCTGACTTCTTAAACTCTTATTTTTGGGTACCTCCACTCAGGGCCGTATCCAGGTTTTTTTTCAGGGGGGGGGGGCGTTCATAAAAAGTTAAAAAACGCATCAAAAATTAGTTTAAGTGTATTTTTGTTACGGTTTTACGAATCGGACAAACATTTTGCGCAGGAGAGTTCAAACGCACTACCCCTCCCCCTCCTGATACGGACTTGCCTTCAATATAAACAATCAAGGACATTTACCGTAAAAACAAAATAAATAAAAACGCAAACGTCGTGAAGCGAATCGTTTTGACTTGTGCTTATTTCCTGAAGAACAAAATAATAAAAATGAATAAGGTTGAAATACAAAGGACATACTCCCCCTCCCTCCCTGGACCAATTTTCGATCAGTTCACACCTAAAAACTGCTGTTTCATAAGGTTTTTCTGTTGCTTGCTTCAAGTTTATGAAGTTTTAGGGCAGCAATACATTTTTGTCAATGCTGCCATATTGAATTGTGAAAATAAACAAGTAAAATTAATTTATTAAATTTGACAACGCTTTACATTTGTAAGACTTCAAATAATACCCAGTTTTGTGATTCTAAAAAACAACTGATCCTTTAAAGGAAAAGTATCATTCCATAAGCTCCTTTTTGCCAAATTGTTTTGCGTTATTTTTTGCTGGTTTGTCACCTTTGCTGTTTTGTACTCCCGCTACTACCCGAAACTCTATAAGACAAATATCACAGTTTAATCTTTCCCAGTAATTAAGAAAATCATTAATTAAAAAAACTGTTACAAAGTTAATCACTAATAAAAAAGAATCATACTTCGTTTTCACTGTCCTTGGTACTTTACACTATATCAGGGCTTCCTAAAGTTTTTTTTAATCATGACCCCATTTATGATTGCAAGTTTCCTGGCGACCCCATACAAATATAATAGAAAGACAAATAAATATTTTTTGATGATTCATTTATTAGGTAACAATATAAATATACACATGAAAATAAATAGTTTTAGAATTCGTTTAGAAACAAAAAACAATCTAAAATAAAATTCCAGAAAAGTTGAAAAGTTATCTTTTGATTATAGTTATCAAAAATTATATTTTTCATCAAAATTATATTTTTTGCAATAGTATAAATAAAAGAGTATCCTGACCGTCTTAGTTCAATCGAATGCATTTGAACGCAGTCGTTGGGTGGTAAATATTAAATTAAAGTGAAAAAAAAAACTTTAGTTTGATGGATTTGCCTGTTTTTATTGCATAACAAAATTATTTCTTGGTGGAATGTTTGACGCTGCTGAACGTAAGAACTCTTCAACATTTTTTAGCGATGAACGATATTGGGGTTTGATATGTGTTAAAGCTCAGAAAGTAACTTCCCATAAACATATGGTGTTGAATGGCAGAAGAACATATAATGCCATATCTGCGATTGTGGAAAGTTCCGTTCTAGTTCTGATCCAAAATTCATTCAAAGGCTTTTTGAAAATTGTAGTTTCAAGTTTAAAGCACTCGAAAGCTCAGCAAATTCCTCTCGAGCTTTAAGTGGCATGTGATCAATCTCAGTTAAATTAATACAAAACGGATTTTAATCGAAGCTACCTTTTTGAAATCAATGTTTAACATAGAATATGTACGGAACTAGGTTTCTAGCGCTTTTAACTGATCTACAAATTCTCTCGATTTCTCTCGATTATAAAATTATCGATATTGGAAAATATTTCGAACGATTTTTTTTCTATCCTATCTTTCCAAATTTTAATTTTGTTAATAAAACTCTCAATTTTATCATTAGAAGTAAATATATCGTATTTGTTTCCTTGAAGAGACAAGTTGAGATCGTTGAATTTCGCAAAGATATCCGACAAATAACACAGCTTGGATAGCCATAAGTCCTTTTCAAGAAAAGCAGCAAGTTCACATTTCTGTTCGGTTAAGAATATTTCCATTCCGGCTTTTAATAATAAGAATCTTCTTGAAATTTGACCTCTTGACAGCCATCTTACTTCTGCATGTAATAATAAAGTTGTATAGACGGAATCCAAATCCATACAAAGATTTGAAAATAAGTGACTATTAAAGGCATGGCTCTTAATAAAATTATTTGAAAAAAACTACGTTTTCTAAAGAGTTAAAGAGGCTGAGTTACAAGGTCGAACCTTAAAACGTACAGGGATTAGGAGGCACAGTTGGGGGGCTGCCGCCCCCCCAAACCCCCCGCTTTCGCAGCCTTTAAATAAAAAAAAAAAAAAATTTAAACTGAAAGTAAGGAGCGACATTAAATCTTAAAACGAACAGAAATTATTCCGTATATGAAAGAGGCTGTGCCCTCCTCAACGCCTCGCTCTTTACGCTAAAGTTTGACTTTCTCACAACTCTTTTTTTAAACAATAAAAACTTTAGCGTAAAGAGCGAGGCGTTTAGGAGGGCACAGCCTCTTTCTTATACGGAATAATTTCTGTTCGTTTTAAGATTTAATGTCGCTCCTTACTTTCAGTTTAAATTTTTTTTTTTTTTTTTTACTTAAAGGCTGCGAAAGCGGGGGGTTTGGGGGGCTGCACCCCCCAACTGTGCCTCCTAATCCCTGTACGTTTTAAGGTTCGACCTTGTAACTCAGCCTCTTTAACTCTTTAGAAAACGTAGTTTTTTTCAAATAATTTCTGCACGTTTTTGTACAGTTTATTACTTATTATTGCTTGACTAACTGTTAGCTGATCGTGTCAGGAGTTAAAGTTGGGGGGCTGCCGCCCCCCAAACTCCCCGCTCTTGAACATTCTTGTGTTAAGGCTTTTAATTCCTGAATACTCAAATCACGTCGTACAGGGTGCCTCCTAATCCCTGTACGTTTTAAGGTTCGAACTTGTGACTCAGCCTCTTTAACAGCCCCCCCAACTGTGCCTCCTAATACCTGTACGTTTTAAGGGTTGACTTTGTAACTCAGCCTCTTTAACTCTTTAGAAAACGTAGTTTTTTTCAAATAATACACATAAACAGGTTAGACATGCTTTGTTATGAAAATTGACGCGCAGATATTTTCATAACAAAGCATGTCTAACCTGTTTATGTGTATTATTTGAAAAAAACTAAGGTTTTTCGTAAATGTAAATTCGGGGGATAATTTTTTCGGTCTGAAAATATCAAAAGGCCCTAACAGGTCGAATTCTGCTTCGAATGAGTCCTCATTCAACCGGATCCGTTGCCAACTGTGGCCTGTAGGCGTGGCTAAGAAAAAAAAAAGAAATGATGATGATGAATTTTAAGTGGCTATATTTGGTTTTTTGAAAACAGGGAAGGAGTGATCAGATTGAGCTGAAATTTCGAGGATAAGCTCCCGGGCCCTAGGAAAGCTTAACCTCTAAATTTCAGCCCAATCGGACAACGTTAAAGGGGGGCTGTGGTGGGAGGGTCCAAACTTCCGGCCCAGTTTACCCCATGAAGATAAAGTCGGAGGAGGATGAAATTTGCAAGTTTCTTAGTTTGAGCTTGGGCTACAAAATGCGATTACCGCCGTCTCTCTGCGACCTCTAGGACCTGAAATCGCTTAACATTGTGGTGGGTCGCCTCTTTATAGAGGCACAAGTGTGCCTCCTTGATTTATAATTTTAACAGCATTCTGCAGCACATCGTTCAATTATGGTGCCAATTTTTTTTTGCTGCAAGGGCCTCTCGGTGAATAAGGCAGTGAGTAAAACTTTTATAGTCACAATGAGTAGCTTGAAAAAATGATTTAAAACCAATGTTCTTGCCCATGGGTGCCCATAAGCTGAATTCCAGGGGGGGGGGGGGGGCAAACCTCGTCTAATTAGACACTTTTAATGCTATATAATAGAAATCTCAGAACAAAAATATAAAAATAAGGCAGCGTCATTCAGCCAGGGGGGGGAGCGGGAGCCCCCCCCCCCCATATGAGCGCCCATGTTTTTGCCCGTCATCGCTCTTGCATCATCTGTGCATATTCCACAGCAATTTTTCCATTCTAGACCTTCAATCTTTAAAAATTCATCAACTTTACAATATGTGTCTTTTCCTGTGGTACGTTATAAATATTTGACTTTAATATTTAAATATTTGACTTTAAAATCTCTTGTGACCCCATGATTTCGCTATGGGACCCCATTTGGGGTCGCGACCCATAGTTTAGGAAGGCCTGCACTATGTATATAATATCTGAGAAAAAAACAGACTCCATAATTGGAGGTCACTTTTTTATTTACCTAAATATTTACGGAATCATTTTAGCCATTACAAAAGAAGAGGAATGTCTATTGGTATCCTATATTTAATTGTCAGTTATTATATTTCAAATATTATTTCAGTTATTTCAATTATTTTATTATTTTTTATTATTTTATTTTTTATATTTTTTTATATTTTATTATTATTTTATTGTTATTATTATTATTACTAGATAATTATTTTATTATTTGAATTAATTCAGTTTTTCTCAATTCTTCAAATATCTGTTATACTTTTTAATCTTCAAGGTGATTTTATGAAGAACGTTGACTTAGTTGAAGCCACACTCAGAGCTGAAGTTGACTCCCTTAAGAGCCTTCTTATCAAAGAAGTAACGTCACAGGTGACTCAAGTTATTCTCAGTAACGGATCAAGGATTCTTCATGAGGGTGTTAGTGAAGACGTACAGGCGGCGATCGCAAGTGCTCTAGAGAAATATGATGCTGATAAAATTGGCGTTGCTGATTATGCCCTAGAATCTGCTGGTTAGTTTTATAACCTTAATCTGGCTGTAAAAATTGGAAAAGCTATATTAATTACTTTAGCAAGTCCTAAATTAGTTTATTATTAAATTGGTTTTGTAGATTGATAGCCAAAGTCAGCAGGTGGGTATTCAGCAGGTAAAAATTAGAAAAATATTCAATTATGTCAAGATAATAGTACAATTGTAATACAATTGCATTACAATAATTAAATAAAAAAACAAGTTTTTTAACTGAAAGTAAGGAACGATGTTAAAACTTAAAACGAACAGAAATATTCCGTATATGAAAGGGGCTGTCCCTCCTCAACGCCTCGCTTTTTACGCTAAAGTTTTTTATTGTTTAAAAAAATAGAGTTGTGAGAAAGTCAAATATATTTGAAATCAGCATTAAAATCTGATTCTTTTGATGTATCTATTGGTATCAAAATTCCGTCTTTTAGAGTTTCGGTTACCATTGAGCCGGGTCGCTCCTAAAAAGTAATTATTTCTTATATCATTATTGCATTATCATTTATTACCATCTATTTGTAATCTACTTGTAAAGCAAATGACGCAACAGTCAGTACCATACAAAAAATAACCCTAGCTAATGAAACAAATGTGCAAAGATACATTATTAACGCTAAAAACACTGTACAGCGAGAAAAGAAATTTGAATCAAAACATGGATCTAAGGGACAAAGCACAGAAAAATAGTATAAGGCTATAGTATTAGGCTTTTGTTAGCTTTATTTAGAATAAGTAGAAAAGAGTAACAGTAGTAGAAAAGCATAAAAAGATAAATAAAAAATAAAGAAAAAGCTATACAAAAAAAGAAGAAATGATAGAAGCGCGCATCTGGTCGAATGAAGTTATTGCTCTAAAAAACAACAGATTTCGGCTATGAGTCGCCGACGTTATTCATATTATTTATTATATTTACTATACTAAAAGCGCTGAAGTGCTGAATCTTTATGACGCGTTTTGACTTTTTTTTTATTTATTACGCTATAATAATTCATTCTTACTCGATCGTAGCTCATATATTGACGAAATATTTTTGATTTTATTAAATGTACAGTTTTTTGTTGTCTACGCATAAAGTAAATGCGACTGTATCAGACCTTAGGATTGCGTTTCTGAAAAATAAGTTTAATAGAACGATATGGCTTGCACCCGTTAAGGATATTCAAAAAAATTGTGGAGCGGTTTAGTTGCCTTCGACATGTCACCAGTACGTACAACAACCGTATTTATCGAGGATTTTTGCTAAAATCTGACAAGGGGATAAAAGAAGTATCAGTCATCAAAGGTTTGGATGGGGGGGGGGGGGAACCGTAGAAAATGACCTGATACATCTTTGGTAATGTTGTGGGTGTGCGTGTAACTGAACCCCAAGCTACTGAGCCCTCGAGTATCTTAATCCAGGTGCAACTGAATCCCCGTGTAACTGAACCCTTGTGCAACTGATTCCTCATGTAACTGAACCCCCGTGCAACTGAAAAATATGATTTTATTTTTATTTTTGGAGTATAAAGGCTTGAAACCATAAAAGGCCTACCACTGAAATCTCTATGATCAAAAACCCTTAAACAGCTGTTTAATTTTGAATACTGCCTTTTGTAGTCACCTTTGCAAGTTAAAAAAAAAGAGTTTTGAGAAAGCTCCCGAGGGAAAATATTCATTCAAATACAAGGCTTAGTCGTTAACTATAGAGGTTATTTATTTTCATTTCGACATACAAATATCATTGCTTCACTGCTTGTGCAACGTCTATCTACAAAACAGCTAAAATAAAGTCATTCATGATATTTGCTTAATTTGATACATTTTGAGAAAAATTAGCTTTTTATATGAAGACTGGCCTAGCTTGAATTTTTTTTATGGATTCAGCTACACGAGAGTTCAGTTGGACAGGGGTTCAGGGCTCAGTAGCACGGGGATTCAGTTACACAGCGGGTTCAGTTGCACGAGGGATTAGATGCACGAGGGTTAAGTTACAGGGTTCCAGTTGCTTCGGGTTCAGTTATACGAGGGTTCGGTTGCAATGGAACCAATTTTGTGGATAGTGATAGGATAAAAGCGTCCTCCAGTGCAGCAAGCTAAAAATTAAAATTGATTAATTTTAGTGCAATTGATTATTTAATTAGTTAGCTAATTAGTCGTTTTTTAGTCGATTTAGGCAATTAATTAGTTTAATAGATTAATTAATTTAGTTGAGCCGAAAGATTCAGACGTATATCGATATATACCTATTTTATTATAAATTTACTGTCTGAATTAGACGTCTTCTCATTATTATATTTTTAGTTATAAACTGAAAAGCAATACGGTATAAGAAATTGTTTCGTTTTGCCTTCAATTTATTTATACCTTTTCTTTTGTTAGGAGGAGAGATAGCATCCGTGCGCTGCACGAAAGCTTTCACTAAAGGGTCTGGATCCCTTCGATTTTTCGGAATTCCTCTTTGGTATCCCACGAATAATCCTAGGATAGCTATTCAACGTGGGATTAATCCTGGTGAATGTTGGGCCTTTGAGGGAGATTATGGATGTTTGGTTATAAAATTGGCTCGACCTGTGCAAGTCTCCTCTGTCACTATTGAACACATTTCGAGGAATGTTTCAATTACTGGCAACATCGATACAGCGCCACGAGAATTCAAAATTGTGGTAACTCTTCTTGTTTCTTTCTTCTTCTTTTTTATATAACGAATTCTTTTGCTCCATTAGAGCTCTTTTTCGTTATTTTGCTTCGTATTTCACCAACGCTTTATGGTTTTTTCGATCTTAAACGTTTTCTAATTAAAGTATTTAAATAATCTATATTTTTGTCGATTTTGCTTCCTACTTCTTGGATATTATTTTGATCATTGTCTGTTCGCTGATTAGTTTGACATTGATGTACCCAAGTTCAAGCCTTACGGGATGGGGTGCATTATGTCGCCACTAATTTTAGACAGTTCCGATGTAGGAGGAATCCGAATGAGTTGCAGTCCTGTTGAATTCGAGTTTTGACTACGTTTTTGGAAAAATAGGTAGGCTAACGCTTCTTGGACTTATAGGCTATCAGTTAAAAACAAAAAAACTCTATAGGCTATCAGTATTAAGCCTGTGGTATTGGATAACCCTCAGAATACTAGTTATATATACCCCTTTCCTCCCTGCAGCATTTTCATGTTAATTTGATATTTAATCATTAGTGATGGTCGGTTAGTACATTTTGATAAGAATTTTTTTTATAAACTCATGATAAGTTATTTTATTTTATCAGCTTATGATAAGTAATAAAAATAAGATTTAAAATAAGGTTTGTCACATTTGTCATATAATATGATAGAATCATAATCTTTAAAATTTTCATGTTTAATTAAAGAAAAACAAAATATCAAGATTATTAATGAATCGAATCAACTTTTGTCTTTTTCTATTTCATGCTAAAAGTTTTTTTTTTAAGATAAATGTCTTCTTTTTCTCTTCCGTTGGTTCTGCTAATTTTCCCCTTTCCTCTTTGTGGTAATTTTTAATTTTCTCTTAATATTAGTAACGCCATTTTTTCTTTAATTGCGTAGACAGTTAAAGTCACGAGTTGTAACTGCGCAGTTACAAGGATGAGTCACCCTGTCTAAAAATGTATTTTTGGATAGCAAATTTTGTCGAAATTAACGGGGAGGGAAAGGGGAATACGATTGATTCATTTGAGCTTGATGTTGCACACGGTGAGGGTTTGGAATGGCTGGAATCGACACGCCCCACCCAGGTGGCTTTGCCGGTTTAGGGGCAAGGAGAGATTGTGGTTTTTAGTTCTTGTACAGAGTTCAAAGTGAATATAGTAAGATTTCGTTTCTTTTATACCTTTGACTTCTTTTTTGATTAGCCTAGGTAGAGTCTGAAGCCTACAGAGAGGCTGAGATTATATTAGCTTGGTAGAGGAAGAGAATTCTATACTCAGCAAGAGATCTTTCCTCGAGGGAAAGAAAGGGAATTGGAGAGTTCAATCTTTATGGTGCCTGGGGCCAATTAGTGTGGCACTCTTATTCCACCCGGGACTCTGGTGGCATTGGAGCTTTTCTCCAATACGGGTGTGGAATTTAAAATCCCCCCCCCCCCTCAAACAAAAGTTATGTATAAAAAAGAAACAATTATACATTTTGCTATATATTTTGTTGTATTTGATATATAGCTATATATTTTAGTCTCAAAAAGTGTCCCAAAAAGAAACAATTGAAAAAGATTTATTTGAAAGAAAGAAAGAAAACGCACAATTCTCTTCAGACGATTTGTCAATTATGCGTGAAACATAATATAGGGCATATTACCGCCTCCCTCTTGTTAGCCCTATGGGCACTTAGTCTGTCCATGAAATTATATGCCTGAGAAAATTTGCCTTATTTTTGGTAAGGGGGAAACAACCCCAGAAAGTCACGGACTCTTAATGAAAATTGCACCATTATATTCACCGTATCAACCTACAGAAGCCTGCTGTAGAGGTCGCTTTCTTCTGCAAAAATGTGGAATTTTGTGTCTTTTTTCCAAAAGAAAGATCATGGGATATATATATATATATTATATATATATATATATATATATATATATAATATATATATATATATATATATATATATATATATAAATATATAAATATATATATATTAATTTATTTATTAATATATTTATATATTAATTTTTGAATGTGACTGGAGAGTCACCACATGTTGTTGATTGCCAGGCTAACATGTATGTCCTGATAAAGAACGATGCCCACATAGTTGTTTTCCAGAAACAGGTACAAAGGCCGGAAAAAAAAAAACTTTTCATTGGCTAGGAAAGATTGGTGTTAAAAAGGTTTTAAAAGACACCGTATTCAGACACAGACATTGACAAAAACACAGATTCAGGTGTTATAGGATTGCTGCGATGTTGTCCCTTTCGTGCGAATGTTATACTTCGATCTATTTTTATGTTTTAAAAGAAATATAAAATTAAAAATGAAATTAACAAACATAAATAAATATAAACTATATATAGTAAAGCAATTCATAGTATATATATATATATATAGTAGATAAAATAATTAATAATAATTAATAAAATAATAAGTAAAATAATAATAAAAATAGAGTAAAATACTTAATAAATATAAATTAATAATAAAAAAATAAAATTAATAGGAAATTAAAAGAAATATAAAAGACGAACTGCAAATAAAGTTTGTGGTTGTCAAATTATGTGGACAAAAAAAAAATTATATCAACGTCTAATATAACATCAATAATGGTATTTACGCTAGAATAATGTAACGTCAACAGATAGTCTGTTGACATTTTCTTAAATCAAGTAATCTATAATATAGATTGGAGCATTGAAAATTTCGGGGAACAGAAATTCCTTACTTGAGTATGTTCGCAATAAGTAGCTACCGAAAAGAAGTGACGAATGACACGGTTGTAACTATACAACCTTGAATCCCTGAATCCCTGATTTGAGAAGCAAAAGTATAAAATTCAGACTGTGCTTTCACTGTGTTGCAAAATTTTCGCTGTGTTTAGTTTCCTCTGTTTTAATCTTCCTCTGTTTTCTCTTTTATAAGATCCTTCTTAATTTGGATTTCCTTCTTTTTTTTCTTTTTTTTACAGGGATTAAAGCATTTAGATGATACTGGTTCTATAGAACTTGGAACTTTTGCTTATGATGCCAACGGGAAACCCCTGCAAACATTCTATATCAAGGTATTATTTTACTGTTGTTTTTCATCCTTAGGTATTCATTTTTTTTTTCAATATTATATCATTCCGTTATTGTATCATTATAACATTAGTATTGTAATATTTTTGTTTTTATTATTTCATTATTGTTTGTTATATTTTCTTATTGTTATATTATCATAAATCTATTATCGTATTACTTTCATTATGATATTAATTTTTATTATTTCTTTGTTTATCATTATTAAATTTGCAAATATTGCATTTATATTATTGATTGACTTGGTTAAATTTAGTCGTATAAAAACAGAGCTCGGGTTGCAGCTTCTTATGCATCGTTAAGCTCTTTATTCTTTATGCTCTTGTGCTCTTCGGGATTCAAAATTCCCGAAGGAGCTCAAAATTCTTGCAGTTTAACCCACTTCTCGTTTAAGCATTTTTATGGGGATGATATTCTTCGGGTCTTGGGGAGTAAAAAAAACAGTTGTTCCGGTTTGTAAATATGCTCGTAAAAGACAGAATATATATATATATATATATATATATCTATATATATATATATATATATATATATATAATATATATATATAAGATATATATATATATATAATATATATATATATATATATATATAATATATATATATATATATATATATATATATATATATATATATATATATAATAATAGATATTATATATATATATATATATATATATATATTATATATATATATAATTTTTTTGGGGGGGGGAGGGGGCTTAGAGAAGAAGATTTGTGGCCTTATAGGACCTATAATAAATGATTGCTACTTTTTTTATTAAGTAACTTTATATGAAATTCTGATGAATGCGCTCTGAATGAAACGAATTCCCTCCAAAAAAGAATGGGTGGATACTTATTTTCAATTTATTGGTATTTCATGTTTAGTTCAATATTATAAATTGAATATTAAAATTATTTGGTTTTATTAAAAAATAATTTATTTTTAACCCATTTTAAAAGTAAAGCAAGAGGAAAAGTCACGCTAAAAAGGCAAAAGAAATACAAAACGCAGAAACGACTGATATATTTTAGATATTTTAAGCATTTCAAACAATATGACGCGTCAAAAGTAAATTTATATAATGAACAAAATATCAGTGCTTAATTTTTGTCTCTGTGCTAGCCCTAATCAGAACAATTATATATTTGGGTGAACTACTTTGAATGAATCAGAGTGATTCATCCAGCAGATATCAGAGTGATTATTCGCAGGTTTTCTTTCCTCTTCAACTTCAAATGCAACTGTAGTTACAATTAACCAACTTAACCTACTGAAACTGGACAGGCAATCGAAATTCGAAACACGAGTGTAGGAAAACAAAAGACCGTTAATTCAAAAGAGTGAAAGCTATCTACAGAAATAACATATCGCCATCTAGCGTTTGGCGACGCTTGGTATTTTTCCACTGTAATAACAATATTAATGAATTTAATTAGTGTAATTGGTAAAATAAGGGTAGCAATAAGTGTCTCATCTCAGTTCTTGATTAAAAACGATTACAAAGCTTGAAAGAATGTGAAGTGTCACCAAAGGCTACCAAAGGGGTTTTTTTTCGTCGACACTAGCGCCAGTTTCCACTCTTATAAGTTACCCATACCGTTTGGTCAAATCACTAAAGAAGAAGTTAAAGATATAGTAAATCACTAACAGAGGTTTTTATTAAAATTAGAAATTCAAGTCATTGAAATAATTCAATTAAATAGAATAACTTTTGACTTTAATTGTTTTTTGGGAGCAACGCCGGGGTTTTCCTTTTTTTCTATGCTGTACGCACTCAGTTTATTGTAAGGAAGTGCTAAGGTTCTAAATTGTGCGGCTTTTGTTGAAAGCGACCTCAGACCGGATTGATGGATGTGATCATTGATGCTCTAGGGAGGCTCTCTAAAACCAAAGACTTCACTTTATACGATTTGCCTGATTCAATTTAAAATTACTGCCTGGGCTTGGCAAACACATAGACAGAGAGCGACGGAATAATTTTTATTCCCGTTCACTGCCCGTGTCAAGAGATTCCCCGAGTCTTGACACTCTCGCCGAGTCATCCTAATTTCCGCTACCCATACAATGGGTTTAGGTTGACCCCCCTTCATGATTTTGTATGAGTAAATGAAGCAATATTAACCTTTAATAATTAGGTGTATAAGGTTAGACCGACCATCATTACAAAAGTAAATAAGTAAGTTAATAAACAGTGTAATAATAATACCGACAAACTGGTAACTTGAAGTGGAGGGGAAACAAATCTTGAGGTGTTGGGGAACAATGACACTTACAATGACGCTTTTTGTTTAGGTGTATATTAATTAGGCGCGTAAACTTTTTAGTTAAGATATTTTGTAAGTTAATAGATAATTCACTTGAAATTAGCAACCGACCACATTTAATACACTTTTTTTTGACAAAGTACAAGCTAAAATTTAGCTTAGAAAGAGAAGGAAGTGAGGTAGCTTTTAGTTCTTCTCTACCCCTGTTTAGGGTAATTTCTGTTCGTTTTAGCTGTTGCTGATAATACTTAATTTTTACATTAAAAAATTATTTTGGATACGGCATTGGATTTTGCAATCCCTACCGGCGGTGCTGATCTCAGTTTCATGGCACTTCAGCCAGGAAGTGCAATAGGGGGTTGGGGGCCAGCCAATGAGTGCTTTTGCATACCCTTCCTGTTTACCTTCCGCAGATTTCTCCAGGTACCCATTTAGAGCTGGGTCGACTCTGGCTGAGCTTACAAAATCACACCACTGACCTAGTTCAATCCAATTAACCAGCGACACCGGGACTAGACCCTCTGTCCTCAGGACAAAGGGTCTCAAGTCTAGCGCACTAACCACTTGGGTAGGACGGCTTGGCTTTTTCCTAAACCTGTTTTTGTTGATTTTTACCGTTTTTACTTATTACTATAACTGTAATATGATGTTAGTACTTACTTACTAATTATTGTTTTTACTAAACGTTGTTTTCATCTATAAGGCTCATTGGGATCGGTGGTTTCATAGTCTTCAGTAGTAAAGGTCTCTATTATCTTTTTCATGGACTCACAGAAGTTAGCCTTTGAGTTTAAAATGATTTTAAAGTAATTTGGCTTTTTTGTTGTCTGATGATTTTAAATTTGATGATAAAATTGAATCAAGATTTATAGCATTTCGAAAATACTTTTTAAAGAAAAAAATTGTTTTAAACCTCAACGAGATTCGCTTTGTGGTTTCTTAGTTAAATTTCTGCTGTTGTCCAAATATTTGCAGCATTTTAAATATAACGATTGCACATTGATGTCCTAAAAAAAAGATGTATGATCGAATAGAAGCCCTTTACCCCCCCCCCACCTCATAAAGCTAGCATGAGCACAGTTGCGTCAACAAGGGGGGGGGGGTATTTGTACAAATAACTGTTCGTTATTAACAATCGGAAAACCCAAAACATATTATTCAGTTATTTTTCGCTCTTTTGTAAAATTGGACATTATGACATATCGCCTTTTTTATTAACACGATAGAGGCAGCTGCAAACTCAATATTTATTACATATTTGGAGTCACTATAAAATTAAAATGTGTTGATTTATGTTTGTTTTCAAAGTTATTTTTTAGATTATTGCCATGACCGGGTTACCACGAAAACTATATAGCTAGACTAACGCAACCCTTGTCTATAAAAGATCTAATTGAGCAAGGGTTTTTCACTTTCTTTTCATCCCTTAGATTCCTTTACTAGGAAGAGATTTAAGGGAAATGGGAACTTCCTGGTAGGGTGTAAAAAGGGAGGCTTTGGTGCTGCAGTGAGCTATTAGTAGTAGTAGTTTCTACTTGTTCAACCATAAGCTGTATATTGCTGTATTATTTTCATCTGCAATTTTTTCTCTTTTTAGTGTAGTTTCTTGTATTACTAAATACGTAATATTAGACTGTTTGGGTGAATAGGGTTGTTTCGATTTCATACATAGTTAGGATAATGTCCAAATCGCGGCTGCCTTTCCCTGCCATATACAGGTGTATAGCCTATACTCCTCTACAAATGCAACCAATTGATAAATAAAAGAACCTGGCGGAATATTCGTCTTCATTTTATACCAAACATATTTCCTACAAGCACATTTTCATCAAAGAAATGTCGTTGCGTATTTGCGTAGGGATTTTTTTTTGCATAATAGCAAACGAAATTCCTCAATATTTTGATTAACACAAATTTGGCTGCGGTTGGTTTTAAACGAAGTCAAAATGGGGAGTAGCCCAGATTCATTTCATGCCGAACATATTTGACACAAACACATTTTTATGGACGAAACTCCTTTTCATACTGATTTCTGAATGTTTTGATTGTACGAATTTGGCTGTGGTTAGTTTTAAACAAAGTTTAAATGAGGTGCACCCTGAATTCACTTAATACCAAAAATATTTCGTACAAACATTTCTTCATATTTAAATAGAAAGGTCATTTGGTTCGATTTTTTTTTAATTTCTCTTCTGGTTTGTGTTCGTAAATCTAGTTTAAGAAAAACAATTTAATCTAACAAGGTTTAAAGCTACTGTTGCCCATGTTGTTATATTATAAATAAAAACTGTCTTTTGAACTGTCTGTAACTGGCGTAGGGGACTAGTATACTTTTATAACATGAATAATAAAGCTACAGCATAAATATTAGTAAAAACAATATGTAGCAGTTTTTCTCTAATAATGCTGAACTAACACAAAGCTCCTTTTTGAAGGGCGAGGAGGAGGAGTAAAATGAATATTTTCCTTCCTGCAAGGAGAACGGGAGCTGTCGTTATTTTTATCTATGTATGAACGCCCCTCCTAAAGCAAAAAGTAGATAAAGGGCAGTATATAAGATATAAAAACTTGATAAAAGATAAAAGGGTAAAATTAAAAGAAGAAGAAGAAAGAGAGAATAACGTAAAAAAGTAAAAGTTTGGTTGATTGTATCTGTCTCCCATCGTCTACATCTCTCCCTGCTTTCTCTCTCTCTTTTCTTTCTTTCTCTCTCGTTATCCCTCTGCTTTTGTACTATCTATTAGGTGATTTGATGATAAAATTTGCTATATTCGTTTTGTATAAGCGTTTTAATAGTGCCTTTTTTTCAGGATTCCTCTGCTAATGATGCCTTTCAGTTTGTAGAGCTTAGGATAACATCGAATCATGGAAATCTGGATTATACGTGTCTCTACCGTTTTCGAGTCCATGGTATCCCTATTCTGAACTAATATCAAAAGTTTTCGATTTTCAAAATCGTCTGGTCAGTGTTAAAAATGGTTGTTTATCCGGTGCTGTATGTATCTAGACAAATGGTAGTAAATTACGTGTTTATGCATCTTAGTTTGTATTTCATATTTACTGTCTATGCAAGACTATATCCAGGATTTTGTTGGGGGTGGGGGAGGGGTGATTGCACAAAAAACACGCATCAAAAATTTGTTGTATGCATCTTTGTTAAGTTTTTACGAGTGGGGCAAACATTTTCGAGTGAGGAGTTCAAACCGCTACCCTGGATATGGCCTTAAGTAAATTCGAAAAATTTTTGAGCTCCATTAAGACTAATGATGATAATTTTTATCTTTAGCCAAAATGACCGACAGCAATAAATTTAGCCCCTAAAAGGTTTGTAATACATAAACTGGGTTGTCATTGCAGTCTGCACTTGAAATACAAATTGCTTATAATTTTGTGTTTTCGGTTGTTTTGGAAATAAAATGGCAAATAACTAATTACCGTTAATCATAATCGAGTTCTGGAAAACCTATGAAGTCTGGTTATCATTGTAAGAAGTGCCTACGAAGGCATTTTCGTCTTCTTTTTCTTCTTGTATTATGTTTGTGCGACAATACTACTTGACTTTTGTTTCTGATCACAGTGTTCAGAGGTACCTGTTTTGGTTCTAAGCTTTTTATGATAAATTTTTGAATATATTTCTTTTGTCTGTAGTAGAATTTCTTTTTTAGTTACACAAATTCAGCCGAATTTCTCGAAGCCGAAAGTCGAAGATTTTTGTTTGGGGTGGGAAGGGTCTACCGAAAAAAGACGCATTAAATAAGTGCATTTTTTTGACGTTTTTACGATTCGGACAAATATTTCAGGAGGGGAGGGGTCAAACCCGCTACCACGGTCTTGATAAGGAGTAACTAATTGAAACTAAAACCTGCTAAAACATTTCCCTCTTTTGTAGGATAATTGAATTACTTGATGATATGCTATTAGCTTCAGTAATTTGATATCTATTCGTTTGTATTGATGGTTGTGTCATGCAGCAGACAAAATCTCCCGAGACAGCATTGCTTTATACATGATGAGAGGCGGCTAATAATATTAGCCTTGTCTTCAGTGAAAGTGGAGGCAGTTCCCTCATTTATTATGCTTCTATAAGTACTATATATGGAAGAAACCCCATTTCTCTTTTATACTTCGTCTGTCTTCAGCTCCTCCATCGATAGGAAAAGGATAAAAGATTTTTGAAAATGCATTTGCAATTTTTTAATTGGCGAAATTTATTTCCAATGAAATTTTAATAATATTGAGATTGAAAATTTGGAAATGATAGAAAAAATAAACGTAAGTGATTGAGAAGGAATGGTAAATGGATTTTTTTAAGACTAAAATTCTTCTACTGATAGGACAATGGAAAAAAAAGAAGAAAAAAAACATCCATATTCGCGAGAACTTGAATTCGTACAAAAAAGAAGAACAAAAAAGGACAAATTCAACTTGTGTATTCGTTTCATTCCGTAGTTTACAACCTCCATCGGTTACAGAAACGACAGAATGAGCAACACAAAGATTTGAACTTTCATGTGTGTCACGAGAAAAGAGAGAAAACCTTATCATATACAAATCGGAAAAAGATGGTAGATTGTCAAAATATCAAGCAAAGAGCATGGGTTACTGATAAGAGGGGAAACTGGCACTAGTGTCGATAAAAGAAAATTTCAACACTATCTAGTATTGGGCGACACTTGGCATTTTTTCCAGTTTATTAATAAGAATAATTAATTTGATTAGTGTAATTCGTAAAATTTGGGTATTAATGTGTCTGATCTCAGTTTCTGACAAAAAAAAAAAAAAACGATTACAAAGCTTGAAAAATGCAAAGTATCGCCAAATGTTAGATAGCGTTTGTTGGGACCTTTGGCCCCTTTTTATCAGACGAATGTCCTTTTTTCTTTTTAATTTAAATTATCCCCACTCTGGGATTCCCTGTGACACCACCCCCCCCCCTTTCCTTTTACTTCTAATAACCAGCTGGTAATTACAAGTATTGAATTTAACGATCACGTTTAAATAGCCAGTTGTTAATTACAAGCATTTGTTTACCGATTGCGTTTTAAATAACCAGTTGGTAATTACAAGCATTTAATTTAACGATTGCGTTTTAAATAGCCAGTTGCTAATTACGAGCATTTTGTTTACCGATTTCGTTTTAAACACCCAGATGGTAATTACAAGTATTGAATTTAACGATTGCGTTTTAAATAGCCAGTTGCTAATTACAAGCATTTGTTTACCGATTGCGTCTTAAATAACCAGTTGGTAATTACAAGCATTAAATTTAACGATTGCGTTTTAAATAGCCAGTTGATAATTACGAGCATTTTGTTTACTGATTTCGTTTTAAATAACCATTTGGTAATTACAAGCATTTAATTTAACGATTGCGTTTTAAATAGCCAGTTGCTAATTACAAGCATTTTGTTTACCGATTTCGTTTTAAATACCCAGATGGTAATTACAAGTATTGAATTTAACGATTGCGTTTTAAATAGCCAGTTGCTAATTACAAGCATTTGTTTACCGATTGCGTTTTAAATAACCAGTTGGTAATTACAAGCATTTAATTTAACGGTTGCGTTTTAAATAGCCAGTTGATAGTTACGAGCATTTTGTTTACCGATTTCGTTTTAAACACCCAGATGGTAATTACAAGTATTGAATTTAACGATTGCGTTTTAAATAGCCAGTTGCTAATTACAAGCATTTGTTTACCGATTGCGTCTTAAATAACCAGTTGATAATTACAAGCATTTAATTTAACGATTGCGTTTTAAATAGCCAGTTGCTAATTACAAGCACTTTGTTTACCGATTTCGTTTTAAATACCCAGATGGTAATTACAAGTATTGAATTTAACGATTGCGTTTTAAATAGCCAGTTGCTAATTACAAGCATTTGTTTACCGATTGCGTCTTAAATAACCATTTGGTAATTACAAGCATTTAATTTAACGATTGCGTTTTAAATAGCCAGTTGCTAATTACAAAGCATTTCGTTTACCGATTTCGTTTTAAATAACCAGATGGTAATTACAAGCATTTTATTTACAGATTGTGTTTTCAAAAAACTGGAACTAGATATTTTGTTGTTTAAAGCAAATACAACTTAAAGAGTCGTTTTCGTCGGAGTAGTCTCATGAAAGGGTCAAATTTGCTATCACTTTTGTCCCTGCGTTAAAAAATTCTTGAATTGTTTAGAAAAATTCTACACATTTGCAATTACTATAGGATGCATATCACTTTGATGAGTATATTGCCTTTAAACTACTATTTTTTAGAGTTTTGGTTACTTTTAATTGACACGAGCCCTTCTTAACTTACTGTTCATCAGGATGAACGATTTGATTTTCGAAGACATTTTTTTTAGTTATAGGCGCGTGACTCTGAAAACAGGACATCCGGACAAACTTCGAAAATTCAAGCTACTGCATTGATTTTCCAAACCTCAGTGTTTCAGTTGAATCCAAGATGAAGGATATGAAGGATACTTTAGTAGCCTTGGCAATGAGGAGTGACCTCTGGATTATCCTCTGGTCATCCTTGTTCCTTCTAGGGGCAGAAAGAGTTTAAGTTAAATCAGTGAATAGAAAGGGTTTAAGGTAAGGCAGAAAGGGTGAGGCAGAAAGGGTTTAAGGTAAGTCAGTGAGTATTGAAATGGGTAATTTATTTCTATTTAGGGATTTTATTCCAAAAATTAGGATTGTTCAAGAGTGTAATGAAAAGAATAGGAAAAGAAGGGTAAGGAAAAGATGCTCTCTTTTGGGATTTATTCAGAGATTTTGTAGTTGGCTAGGGACTACTTCTTATCGGGAATTTAGCGCTGTTTAGGGATTTCATATCCTTTGACTAGGAGCTGAAACAGAACTTGGGATTTGTCCAACATCGGGTCGCTATTTCACTTGGAAAATATCTCAGTCTTATCCCAGTGTTTAATATGGATTTTCGATTTTCTGTTCTGTTTTTATTTTGTTTAGAAGTACTGTTTGTTTGACGTTTTTCGTAAATAATCCAACGACGAAACATTGTGGAAAACAGACAGAAAATTCGAACAAGGAAAATATACAGCGAAAGAAAAGCAGGTATGTTTGTATAAGCTTCTGCCTAGCCATTTTCACCTCCAATCATAATTAATAAAAGACTAATCTTCCAAAAAAAGTCAACAGGAAAACGGTGTTTAAAAAAAACAGACAAAAAATGAGCGCCTTAGCTAAAAAAAAAGGGAAAAGGTGACATGCTAATAGCAATGAAGACAGCCTGGTGGACGTCTTCGACATAACTGATTTTCTTTTGCCATTTCATTTTACTGCTTGAGAATTGTCCTCGTTTGAATTCTCTTTTGCTTCCTTTTCACTTTTCTTTTGATTTTTCACTTTTCTTCTATCATATTTTACAAGTATGGTCTTAAAAGTTATTGTGAGATCAACCCATAGATGATATCTTGTTATGGCTACTTCCCCTTAATTAAGTTCTGCCCTGACGTCATTTAGTGTCCTGACTAATAAGTTGGTATTTTTTCCAAGATCACATTGCCTTTGTGTGACGAACAAATAAAAAATGAAATTGAGATAAGTGCTCTTATTAGACTGTGAGAACAGATACAAAAAACTCTGGATATTTAACATGGGAAAATATTCCCATTTACTATCTCTTTAAACAAGCAATAATGATTTATGTATGTATGTATTTATTTATTTTTTCTCGAAAACACCTCCATATTTTTTCGGGAAAATTGGCATCCTGGGGTTTTCTGGCTTAAAAAAACGATCTATATAGGTCAGAAGTTTGATAGAATTTGTTAAGACCCTTAAATGTGGAAAATAAGACTCATGTGATTGACATCATATTCGAAAAGCATACACACGTCATATTTACCTCATTAGTGGTTGTATCGTTTTCAGTGTATTTGATGTAGGCAAAATTACAGAAGAAACACGATTGACAAGAAAAATCATGATTGACGTGATATTTATGAGTAGATTTCAAGAAAATAAACTAAATCCCCCCCCCCCAGAAGCGAAAATATCGTTTTTATATCTATGACGCATGCAACATTACACAAGGAACATAGCTAAGTTTAAAATACCAAGTGTAATTAGGCTATTTACAAAAAGGGTCTTAAGTAGTTTCATAATGCCTAGAGGACAATTGAACAACCTAGACAATCAAACGTGACAAGACCAATCTGAGCAGCTAAGGTAAAAGATATTTGAAAAATGTCTAAGGTAATGATAAACCAAAATGAAGAACAAATATATACAGTCAGAATACTTGTTTCAGCAACAATTACAACGAGTCAAAAAATAAAAGTGAAGAACAAAGAAACATACGGTTCGAAGATAAGCGACAGCAAGAATTAAAACTACCCAAAAACAAATGTGAAGAACAAAAATAATATGTGGCTAAAAGATATGCCTCAGCTAGAACAAGGAAATATGCGACCTATGGTGACGCCATGACATTAAGAAGAGGCTCACATTGTCTGTGGTTGCAAAATAAGTGACAATGAGAATCAATGTATACAAACCTGTCACGTAACCATGCTGGAGTTCGGCCTAAAAATCGGCTACATAGTTTTTTTTTTCTTAAAACTGGCAAATTGATATTTCTGGCCATAAGAACGATCTAAATAGGTCACACATTTAAGAAAAATTCCTATTTATCCCCGGGTGGCTGTATCGAACCTGTGGTGAAATGTCATGACATCAAGGAAAGGCTCAAATTGTCTGCGGTTAGAAGACGAGGGATAATGAGAATCTAAATATAGAAGCGTACAGCGTGTCAAATTCCGGGGCCCGGCGGCGAAGTCGCCGGGCTCTCGGTATTATATATTGTATATGGGGATGATGTGACTAAGTAAGTATATATCTATAAATTCAACAACATTTCTTTTGTAATTGGAAGAAGAAGAAGATTGTGTCACCGTCACTAAAAATTCAACTTACATTTATGTAATATTAAAGGAGAAATGCCTACAACTCAAGACTTTGAATGAACCGTGTGAATGAACCCTCTCAGACAAATCTAGCCATTGAACCGGAAACTATTTATGTCCTGGAAGTAATTATTTTATTATGTATAAATATCGTTTGTTTTAATTGTAGGTTAATGCTTTAGTTTATCTGGTGACGGCGATTACTTTTGTATGTGATCAAAATATTCACATTTTTTTGTATCTGTTTTACCTGTCTAATAAAAGGACTTATCCCTATTTGAACTTTCGTTTTTTGGAAGGCCCAAAAAATGAAAATTTGCAGTTGCAGTTACTATAAATGATGATTCTTTGGAAGCAACACCTGAACTATCAAACGTAATAAGATGTGAAATTCGACAACCTGGACCATCAATTGCGACAACACCAATACGGACAGCTAAAGCAAAGGCCATGTTAAATTGTCTGAAGCAATCAAAATCCAAATACGTGTCAAAAAATGAAAATAAAGAGTAAAGACACGGGCGGTTAGAAGATATGCGAAAACGACAATTAGAGCGTGTTAAAAACGAAGAGCAAAAACACACGCGGTTAGAAGACATACAACAACGAACTAGTGAGGGAGTCAAAAATGAAAATGAAGAGCAGTGAGTCAATGAAAATCCACCTGGACAGCAAGAATCAAGACGTGTCAAAGTTGTTCGGCGATATGTCTTTCATAATGAAAAAAGACAAGCCAAGGCAAAAGAAGAAGTTTCTGTTCCACCACCTGAACAATTAAAGAAACAAAGGTGGTCGTCAATGCCTCCCATACCTTGTAAAATCAAAAACCTGAACTAGATAAATCGTTGGAAGAAAAACAAGTTTCTTGTCTGCGTTTAGAAGACAAGCGACTGTGAGAATCTATATATAGAAGCCTGCCGCGTGCCCCATACCTTTGTTAAAAAAAGAAAGGTTTGGCGATGTGTGTTTCATATTGACAAAAGATAAGCCGAGGAGTAATGAACCAAACAAATTGAAAATGATAGCGATGATGATTTGGTTTTTGATTTTGACATGGATAAGGTCATCAATGACCTTATCCATACTTTTGAAAATCAAAAATATGGAGTAGATAGATCGGTGAAAGAAATAGAAGTTTTTGTCCCACCACCTGAACAATTAAAAGAAACAAAGGTTCGGTAATATGTCTTTCATAATGAAAAAAGACAAGCCAAGGCAAAAGAAGAAGTTTCTGTTCCACCACCTGAACAATTAAAGAAACAAAGGTGGTCGTCAATGCCTTCCGTACCTTGTAAAATAAAAAAACCTGGACTAGATAAATCGTTGGAATAAAAAGAAGTTTTTGTCCCACTACCAGAACAATTGAAAAAAAAAAGGTTCGGCGATATGTCTTTCATAATAACAAAAAGCAAGCAGGGGCAAAAGTTAAAGATAAAAAAAAAAAAAAAATGTAATTTTACTAAGGCACCATTTCTAATTTAAGGTCCATTTGGAAGTCATGACATCAAGAAAAGGCTCAAATTGTCTGCGTTTATAAGACAAGCGACAGTGAGAATGTATTTATAGACGCCTGCCGCGTGCCAAGTGCCAGGGCCCGGCGGCGAAGCCGTCGGGAACTTGGAACTAGTGTTGGGCGATATTTGTTATCGATATGGACTTATCGATATATCGGACCAAATATCGATATCGAATATCGAAACGTATTATCGAAACCGATATTTTTTAGGGGTCTATAGTCCCCTATATTCCCCGCGGAAAATCCACCACATGAAAATTCTGCAAATTTTCAGCATACATCTTCGAGATTCTTTGCAGGTTTGAATTTTTTCATCTATAATTGATTCGATTTATCTTTATCTTACCCTGGCATCTTTTTTGCAAGAATTCACTTTCGGCTCCCGAGTCTGATACGTGTGAATTATTACCAACTGAGAATGAAATGTTCACAACAAATGATGTTATAATGAACAGTTCAGATTTTGAATGCTATCAAAGCTAAACTAGCCGATCAGACAGGGTGAATTTTCTCAGTCTGAAAAAAATATATATACTGCTGATCCTCTGAAGGCTCACCTTATGAAAATTGCCACTGAGTGGGGGATCTAGGAAAAGGTTGTTGCTGTAGTAACTGATAATGGAGCAAATGTAGTTCGGGTCGTAAAGGATGCTGCATCCCAAGGATGGACACATGTTTCGTGCTACGAAACAGTTCATGGTAACGAACTGTATAGTAAGAGCAGTAGAGAGGGGTCAGAAGGCGTGGGACGAACACATGTGCTGCCATCTACAATTTAGTCTAACGCTGTACGAACATAATTTATTCAAGGATTATCGATCGAATCTAATGGGGTCAAGGTCAATTGATTTGTTGTTGTTTTGTCCAGGTGTAATGACACTGGGGTGATTAAAATAATCGGTGGGGAATATATTGATCTAGGACAAGAGGTGGAAGTGAATTTCCGAGAACTTGATTTACATAATCGATGGGGGATTGTATTGATCCAGGACTCGACTAGGACAAGTGAATTTCCGAGAAATTGATTTACATAATCAGTGGGGAATGTATTGATCCAGGGCTCGACTAGGACAAGTGAATTTCCGAGAAATTGATTTACATAATCGGCGGGAAGAATGTATTGATCTGATAACGGGAAACAGAATCACGTGTCTCCTTCTAAGCCAATCAGGGAGTCGGTTACATCTCATTCTAAGCCAATCAGAGAGTCGGTTACATAAGATTTCCCATTACATCACAATTCGCCCTTCAGATTTCGTATATAATGGACATTCTTTGCTATTAAACATTCAGAAAGTTCTGTGACACAATGGATAAAACATTGAATATTATCGACCTTGAAGCTTCATCTGCAATGATTAACAATGTGAGTTCTGTTTAGTAAATTTTCATAGTTTATTTTTAAATAAAATCATTTTACATAGTCACCCTCCAGTAAATTCAAATTCAGGTAACCCCCCCCCCCCCACACAATACAAACTCCACTATATATTGTTTATACTCGCTAGAAAGCCTAAAATATGTTCTTTTTTACCACCTAAACCTCTCCTCTCTCCCCCCCTCTGTTTACGACTTTAGTTCTTCCAGTAGAAATAACTATGTTTTTGAAATCTCCTTTTGACAGCCAACTTTCTTTCAATCCCTTAGCCATTAAGCCACTCTGGTTTTACTTAAGCATTTCAGTGAAGTTTTAAATAGCTGATAATTACTCTCACCCTTTTAAAGTACATCCGGTTTCTTAATCCTTACGTTAGCGGCTTAGTCAAAAGGTTTCACTGAAAAAAGGATGCTTTTTGATCAAATTAACATCATAGCTTCTTCATCGCAAATTTTACTTTTGCTTTACTGAAAAGGGAGAGGGGCTTTCTTCTGTAAAAAGAGGAGAGGGGGGGCATTGTTAAGAGGGGATGGATGTCAGTTTCATGTAATATTCATTTTCCATTTTGAGTACTCAGTGTTTATATGGGGGGGTTCAGGGTTGCAATGCCTCGCTTCTAACACATTCATTGTAAAGTGAAAACAAAGTGTTTCTTCGCGTGAAAAGTAAGGGGCCGGGATTTCTAAGAAAAAGGTACATAACTTTATTATGTGTAAATTGAAATAGCATTTACGTCTAAGATCGTAAATTTTAGGCCTATAAGCTGTGTGTTAACAATCTTTTTTTCAATTTTAAAGCCTATAGACTGGAACATTTAAAAAAATTTTCTAAATGGTAAAAATAGAAACATTGATTTCTATCTTAAGGCTACAAACTAGTGATTGTCAAGTTTTATTTTTTTTCACAAGTTGTGCAATAAAAACGTATGATTTCCAAGCTTAGTATATTTCTCGTAAAATTTTACTTTTTGCTTTGCTTTTTTGGCTTAGGGGAGGGGGCTTCTTTGCGATAAATGCTTTCTAGACAAAATTATGGTTAGGTGGTTGGGGGGGGGGAGGTACTAATTTTTCTTCTGTAAAAAAGGGAAAAATTATTTCAATACTAAATTTTTTCTTCTTTTAAGGACATTTATGAAGAATGTGCACCTCCACCTGAAAAGAGAGCAAGAGAGGGTGAGGCAGCCCCATCAGTGCCAGCCCCTATGCAGTCTGGGCAAAAACCAAAAAGACAATGGGCCATAAGGATGGAGAACCCTGCTGTCTCATCTGTGCAAACCCGTGACATCGCTGGCTCGACTGCACAAGTCCGTACTGTCACTGGCCGTACTGCACAAGCCGCAGCCCAATCTGCACAAGAACTCAACGCCGCCGGCCCGTCCGCCCTCCATCATGCTTTACCCGGTCCATCTGACACTCAACTGCAGGCGAAATATAAAAATGTAAGCATTTTTACCTGGTTATAGAAATATCTATCTATTTCTTCCAACTTTTGTTTTTTAGCCTTTTCTTTCACTATTTTTCACCACTGTAAAAGTGTGTCAGAGATATTAAAATGTTATTTTCTCTATAATCCCACACCCCTTGTTTTAAATTTCACTGCTCCATCCCTTCAGAGATATCTAAATATAATGTATTTTTTTTTACATTTCAAAGAAACCGCTCTTTTTTTCATCTTTCCTATTTTCTCTGCCCACTGTAGGCATCTTCGCTATTTTTCAACCTCATAATAATATTTTTCGTTAATTTCTAGTTTACTGTTAGAGAGTCTTTTTATCTCAAAATGCTATTTTTCGCTAGAATATTATAGTTTTAAGGGGCCTGGAAGTAGACCTTTCATTTCATCACAGTAAAAGCGTGTCAGAGATATTTTTCTCCTAAAGGAAATATAGCGTTCCCCCTTTTAAATCAGGTCAATTATTGTATACATTCAGTCTGCTGAATTCTCATAGTGAAGCCAAAAAAGGTACTATATCCCGGACATAATTTCCTCATAGCAAATTCTTTACGTTATAAACTGCTTTTATTTAAAAACAAGTTTCTATCGGAAAGAGTTATATATGGCCAGAAAGAGATAGGCTATCAAGTAAAGACCCCGATTTTTTTTTCCAAAGCAGATATAGAGTATTAATATGAATTTTTTTTTGATGGGTTGTTTGAACAAAATCAAAACCTTCTATGTCATCTTTTAGATTGTATTAAGTTGGAACTTTCAGAATATATTAAGTAGGAAACTAAATGCTACTGCTAAGCGCGTTTTTAAATAATAATCCAATTTTTCAAAAATAGGGATGATTTAGACACTTTGAAAATAAGCTATTTTTCTTTTATAGGTTGTTCTGGTTCCTTATTCGCAATCTCCCCCCTGCTCGTCAGTTGGAGAAGAAGACGCGCCTGTGGAGTTTTGTGACAATGAAATGTCTTGGGATGATATCATTAACGAAATTCCAGATAACATTGATGAGTTTTTAGCTGATTTTTTTAATGTTGATTATAGCGCAGTTGAGCAGGGGGACTTACCTTTGCTAAGTCCAAACACATTACAGCTTTTAAATGATTTTACAAATGAATTAACTGGGAACCCTCCCCCCACTGATTACATACTTCCACTTCAAACAACTGAAGTGGCTTCCCATGACTCTATTATTGAACAATGTGGGGGAGGGCGTGGTGATAATATACAAGAGGGGGAGGAGGAGGAGGGGGGTAATATCCAAATAACATCATTCCCTGAGTTTCAACTCTCAAACACAATTTTAAATACGATAGTTGTCTACACTGCAACTTTTGGAGACCCTTTTAAGTCGCTTTTGGGTGGTAATTGTGTGTTTGACCCTGTAGAAATTGTTCATGAATATGTGGATAGAATTCGTGCACTGCTAGAAAAACAAATTCAGTTGTGGGGAGGAGGTAGGGATTCAATTAAGGTTTCAATTGTTTTAAAGGTGTTTTATTTAAATGAGGGAAAAAGTGAGGTTTATCATCATTATGTACACACCGAGATGCGAGTGGTCTATCCTCATTTAGGGAATTTTGAGGGTATTTTTTCAGAGTGGATAGGCCATATTATTACGCACCTCAAGAATTATAACGAAAACGGTAGTGGGTCTGTAGTTTTATTTGTTGAAAATTTAAGCGTTAATATTTGTAAATTTAAGAAAGATTGTATTTTAAGAGGGGGGGGGCAGGTGGGGCGGGGGAAAGGTCAATAGTTTTAGAATATAATCACGATTTAGTAGGTTGTCAAGGTGTCCAGCGAATCTGTTTTGAAACAGGTCAAAAATTTTTCAATTACGCTTTCCTCATTTCAGCTTTCCGGCCGTTGAAAGATGGCGCTACAAAGACGAATTTAGATCACTGGGCTGTACATGGGAAGGAGGGGTCCGATTTTCCCATTGTAGATTTTTCTTGTTTAGAGGGAAAATACCCAGTAACGCTCAGGTCTATTGATATTTTTGAAAGGGCCAATGCCCATTTAAATATCGGCGTTACTGTGGTTCAATATAAAACCGAATTTGAGGATGGGGTTCGTTCTAAAAAGAAGGGGGTGGTGTTCCCAGTAAGAGGCCCGTCGATTGAATTGGTGAAACACTGGGTATGGCGGTTGTACACACCACCTAGTGAACCCAATCCTATTGGCCATTTCAACCCAATTACAGACATCAGTAGAGTTCTGGGGGAGGGTAAGAATAAGGGGGTACGTTTCTACTGTCCAACATGCCTATCTCGATTTTGGACAGAATTAAAGTTACAAAATCATATGAAGCATTGTAGACGGCATGGCTACCAGTCAGTGGAAATGGTTAGGGGATAGGGCTATTTTACGCTTTAAAAATTTTCAAAACACCCTCCTCCAGAGCAATAAAATCTGTTTGGATTGTGAAGCGAAGTTAGTGGAAGTGAACGATCTTCGATTTCCAAATCGAATCAAAGAACATCAAGCTATTGCAGTTTCCTACGCCCACGCGCAAAGAGACAGTTCTAACACTATGCAGTTGTCAGAAATAGTTGAAACGTTGGATGAGGGAGAGTGTATGGTCAAGGCACTGACTAAATTAATTGCCACCGCTAATGGTGCGATTTCTCATTTGAGAAATACCCATTACCCTATGGTGTTGTCTCCAGAGGAACGTCTCGCGATTAAAAATCAAAAAATATGTTGGGTTTGTAAGGGGGAGTTTGAAGAGGGGGATAAGAGGAAAGGGAAAAGAGGGGGGAAGGGGGAAGTCAGAGACCATAATCACTTGTGGCAGGAAATATCCTCCGGGGGTATTAATTTTAGAAGGGTAGCACATCAATCGTGTAACTTAAACGTTAGGCAGCAGTTTTTTATTCCAGTTTTTATTCATAATTCAAATTATGATTTAAAAATTATTTTACCGGCACTGGCACGTATGCACAGGGAGGGAGGGGGAGTAGATAGTCCATGGGTAAATAATTCATTTACCTATAACATCATTCCCAAATCAGCAGAGAAGCTAGTGCTTCTCGAGTTGAAATGGCAGGAAGTAAATAATGGGCATACGTGCTGGAATAAAATCAGATTCTTAGATTCTTTTAGTTTTTTTCCCAAGGCATTGAGTCAATTGATTCAAGTGCAGAAAAGTGACAATTTTGATAGTTTTCCTTTGTTTAAACAGCACTTTCCAGACAGTAAAATGTATGACCTATTGTCCTGTAAAGGTGTATATGCATACGACTATTACTGTTCTGGCGCTCGCTTAAGCGAAGTAAAACTACCTCCAATTGAAGCTATCTATAATTCACTCACCAACAGTGAATGCACAGCCGAGGAATATGAATTTGCCAAGAAGGTGTGGTCTAAGGGGAATTGTAAAAATGGGTGAGATTATTGTAGACTGTACTTGGCCAGTGACGTTTTAACTCTTTTAGATATTGTCTGCAAGAACACAGACCAAATCTATTCAGAGTTTAGACTAGATATAGGCTATTATTTTTCCATACCACATTTGGTGATGGACTTGATTTTAAAAATTAGTAGGGAGGAAATAGGCTTAATAACTGATGTGGATCAACACCTTTTTGTAGAAAGATCAATGAGGGGTGGGTATGTTTTTCATGGGGATCGTGTTTTGACAACCGATCTAAGCGGACAAAACAGCACCGGTGCAAAGTCAAATGCAGTGTTCTTGGACATGAACTCATTATACCCCTCGGCAATGTCTCACTACTCTTTGCCGTGTGGGAACTATAAATGGCTTGAGAATCCTTGTGAGTTCCCCGACATTAACACCGTCGAGGACAATGGGCCACAAGGATGGTTCTTTGAAATTGACGAGCACATTCCATTGGCGCTTCATGATTCAGTCAGAGATTTTGTTTTTCCCTGTATAAATCGACCAGTGACTCACTGAGCCCCTACAATCGATCATTGGTTGAGGATATGGGGATGCACTGGACCCCCTCTAAGCAAAAACTGATTGCAGATCTGGACCCTAAAGAGAATATCGTTGTTCATCATGGGCTTTTGCACTGGATGGTGAACAATGGTATCAAGATCACCAAAATACATAGGGTCCTGCAATTCAGTCAAAAACCCTACTTAAGGACGTTTATCGACACTTTTGTTGATAAACGCTCTCGGGCAAACACCAAAGTAGAGAAGGAAATGTACAAACTCATTCTAAATTCAGCGTTTGGCAAAATGTGTGAAAGTGTATGGAACAGATCTCGTTGCGACGTCGTTACTGACCCTCAAGAGTGTCCACGAATTATTGCCGACCCCAATTTTACAACGTTCACGAGCATAGAGGCTGGCATGGTTCTTCTACACAGGAAAAAGAGAAATATGGTACTGAACAAGAATATAGCAGGAGGTAGTTCAGTACTTGAAATTTCCAAAAAGCTCATGTTGTCGTTTTTTTACAATGTGTGCAAGGTGCCATAACGAAGGGAGGGGGAGGTTCAAGTTTACTATGGGGATACAGATTCTCTGCTGTTAAAAGTTAAAACCGGGGATTTATTGGGGGATTTAGAAAATGGGGAACTAATCAGCTCGCGGATGGATTTCACTAACTGGAATCCGTCCCTCTACCCCGAGTTGGTGAAACGTCAAGCCCCCAACGAACTACTAATGTTAAGTCAGAGACGGGTAGTGATTTGATATCCAGGGGGTGTTCCCGGGTCCTAAAGTTTATTGCGTGGAAACACATAATAGGGATGTAAAGCAGGCGTGTAAAGGGGTGCCTACACATTTTGTAAAGAACAATTTCAACATGAGTGTGTACAGAGACTGTGTAGAAAGTAGCCTAGTGCCGAGAGCCCAAGTGCTTGCAATTCGCTCTCTACAGTATAAACATTATACTGTAAGAGTGGAAAAGAATGCAATGTCATGTATATCTGACAAAGTCTTTGTGCTCGAGAATGGTGTAAGTGTACTGCCCCATGGCCACTACCGTATTTCAGACCGGGTTGAATGCATAGACTATCGCAATCAACTTGGTCTGGATAAATTAACCTGAATGCTCTAATCCAACCTAACCTCAACCCTAAACCTTTTATAGCCTAACCAAACCTATAGCAGCCGCAGTGACGACGACTATACAGTTTTTTCCCCCGGGGGTGGGGGGGGTCCCGGCCGCGGCCGGCTTTCGGCCCCGCGGCTCCCGGGGGGTGGAGGGTCCCGCCCGCGGCCGGCCTTCGGCCCCGCGGCTCCGCGGAGGGTGGAGGGTATTAAATTCATAATGTTCAACTGTGCTATTTTTTAAAGTTCATGTTCATGCTCGTGTTTTTGTTTCAAGTGCTGTTGTACAAAAAGTGCTAATGTACAAAAAGTGATGTTGTACAAATAGTAATGCTGAACAAAAAGTGTTATGATAATAAATGTTGTTCTTTATGTTTGAACAGAAGTGTTTTTTTATGATAATAAGTGTTGGTGTTGTACAAATAGTGTTATTGTTGATGGACAAAAAGTGTTTTTTTTTATGTCAAAAATGTTTGAACAAATAGAGTTTTTGTTCTTGTTCAAGTGTTTTTTTTATATTGTTCATGTTGAACAATTAGAGTTTTCATGTCGAATAAATGAATGAAATATTGTTTTTGTTGTTCTTGTTAACGTAGATAGATCTATGGGAAAATTATTACTACTTATTCATTGGACAATTATGATTTACAGTTAGTTGTAGTCCGACTGTTGTCAACAGCAGCAGCATGTATCAATTTAAAACACTCTTCAGATCATTTCTGTGTGGAACATCAATGTCAGGGAAAACGAAACTTTTAGCTAGAATAATTCAAAATTGTAATGAAATGTTTTTGGAAAAACCAAAGAAAATTTATTATTGCTATAGTATTTGACAGGGGTCCTATGATCCAATAAAAGCTATTGCCACACCCATACCAATACAATTCATACGGGGACTTGATGTTTTCAATAGTATTGAACCAAACTCATGGCTGATTATTGACAATTTGGCTGAATCCATTGAACAGTTCTCACAGGAAATGCTACAGCTTTTCACCGTTCGCTCTCATCATGAACAGATTTCCATAACCCTAGTTCTACACAATCTGTTTCATCAGAGCAAATGTATGAGAACCCTTGCTTTGAATTGCACCATCTATATTATCTATCGAGTTGTTCGTGATTCTTGCTCGCTAATAACTCTCAATAAACGAATATATCAAGGCGCCCCCAAATTTCTGCTGTCAGCGTACACTCAGGCGACAAATAAGCCCTACGGATACATTTTGATAGATTTTAATCAGAGCACACCCGAGGATCTAAGTGTAATCACCGACATTTTCGACAATGAAATTACCGTATATCTTCCAGTGAACAGTAGAAAAAGCTATTAGTTACCATTATGACACTGAAGAAACTACACGAACAACGGCATTTATTTTCCGTTTTAGGCACTTCAAAACCTCCACTCAGGAAGGCCATACTCAAACATGGTGTTGACAATGATTTCATTAATCTATTATCTGAACTTTGTTTAAATTTAACTGAGGGTAATGTAGACTTGCCAGAAGGTGTTAGACAACAGACAAAGCAACATCGTTCCACTGTACGCGCCTTGGCTTGCAAAAACAAGGGAAAATTTTCTAAAAGAAAACGTCTCCTTCAAGCGGGCGGTAGCTTATTTACACTTTTACTGCCAATAATTGCAGGACTTGTAAACAGTTTGCTCTAGAGAATGGCTAAACCCTATAAATTGACACCATTTGAACTTTGAAGACAATCCAAGTGAATTCATTAATGATGAGAATATTGCTGATGACAAAAAACTGCTTTTACTTCAAGATGCATTGCGACGTGTGGACAAACATAGACCTTATCGTGAGAGACCCGCTGTTATCACAGATCCCTCTAAACAGGAAACATCTCCTCAAGATTCAGCAGTGCAATCAAAGGAGAAGGAATTGAATTCTATAGTGTTAACAATTGGAAACCTATTGCCAGTCACCTATCGGGAACAGAGTAAAAGAGTATTATCATATCTCATGTTGGAAACTGCTAGTGATCATCAATTTCAAGTCGACAGCGTAGGGAAACGAATTATAATTCAGGAAAAAAGTTATAATCTAGTTGATTTAATTTGTGATATGGTGACGAATCGTAAAGGACTTTTATCATTTGACCATAATCTATACGCCTTTCTAAATGCATCAAACTTTCCCAAAAGTCTTATTGGCAATAAGCAAATTCTAAAGAAACTAAGAGAATATAGTCCTCCAACAGCGCCAACACCAACACCATTTAAAAAAGAAGAAGATTCAATATTGGGAAATACTAGCAGCAATGATTTTATAACACCTGTGGCTGCTAGTCAAAAGCGAAGACGGATTGATTCACCCTCCAGTGTGCAAAGGGGGAGTGGACATTACACTACGTGTTTGCGTTCAAAATGATTGAAGTTCTGAAGCATGTCTATGAAAATATTGGTGAAGCGGGAAGTCCAAGTTCCCCCAAAACGCTTTCTAAAGTTGCCTCTGGCAGCACATTAAAAAAAGCAAAAGACTATCTACAGAATGAACCGAGTTACACACTGCATCGGAATCGCAGGCTTCGTGGCAGACAATATCGACAAACTAAAGCCATTTTCCCTCTGTATATAATGCAAACGGATCTTTTAACTCTAGACGCGATTCAACGACGTCACAATGCACCCTACAAATATATTCTGGTGGCAATCAGTATCTTTAGTCGCTATGCCTATGCCACTCCATTGCAATCAAAGAGAGGTGTTGAAGTTGCTCAGGCTTTAGATAGTATTCTTGAACAGGATTGCTATAGAAAAATTCAATCGGATCGCGGTAGCGAATTTGTTAATCCCCATGTGCAAAAGGTTCTATTTAAATATAATACAACACTTTATCATAGTCACAGCCCGATAAAGGCTGCATTGACTGAACGATTGATAAGAACGATTCGTCTATTAATTTCAAGATATTGTACACTGAAAAATACACCTGCTTTTATTCATGATTTAGATAAAATCATGCAGATTTACAACCATCGACCCCATCGATCATTGTCCAACTGAAGCCCTCGGGAAGTTGAGTGTAGTGAAAATACATTTGATGCTTTTCTAAAGCAATATTCCAGTGAAAAAGAAAAAAATGTGAAGAAGAAATTCAATGTTGGTGATACTGTTCGAATTAATAGAACCACCAATATTTTTGAAAAGGGGAATTATTTATGGAGCACTGAACTTTTTAAAGTGTCCAAAATCCTGGACACCGAACCCACGACATATCGACTGCGAGACACTAAAGATGATGAGATTATCGGCGGTTTTTATGAATATGAACTGCAAAAAGTTAGAAACACTAGTGAAATTTATCAAATTGAAAAGATATTGAAGAGTCATACTCGTAGGGGCCAGAGACAGTTGCTTGTTCGCTGGCTAGGATACAACTCTGATTTTGATTCTTGGGTCAGTGCTGAAGATATTAACAATGCCCAATGATTTCTATGTGACTTTCATGTCCAATGTTTCTGATCCTCTTTACAATGACTTGAATAGAACAAGTGTTTTTTGGACGAAACTCCCCCACCATCAAATTTGACGACAATGGAAAGTATGAAGTGGCTCTTGTCGACTGTATTCTCAAAAATACCTATGACATCCTGAGAAAAGATCGTAAATATGAAATAAAAATTAGACCCTATTATTGGCCACCACCACCCTCAGGTGATCAAGAACAAATTCAAAAGATCAATTGGATGGATTATCCATATATTGAATTACCCTACGAGGAACTCACCTGTATGAATGATTTATGTCCTTCTATTAATAAAAGAATTTCCGCTCGTAAAAAAGGAGCTTTTCATTTCAACTATTCAAAGGAGGAGGGCAAGATCTACATTAGTTCACCTATTGCCAATGAAAAGGTTATTCTCAATGATAATCTAAAAGACGTTCTTGGCTTTAAGCTCAATATAATCAATGGTAAAAGTGCTTGAAACACTAATTACATTTTTGCAGACTATCCGCCTGCCATCTCCACGGACACATGTATATTTCTCTACGCTTCATTTGTGGAAACATCCTGGGTCGGTAATTCAAATGTTCCCCTTCTACGGGTTCTTGAACGAAAAACCAATCAAGAACATATTCACCACTACAATATAAAGCATCTTCAGTATATTCCCGTAAACACTTCCTATTTGGAACTCTGTCAGTTAACACTAAGAACTGAATTAGGTGATCCCCTAGCAATATCAAAAGGTTTGGCTGTGATTACATGCCATTTTCGTCCCATCGTTCAACAACAAGATGTCTAATAGAAAAGTGGTATTCATTTGTCCTGATATTGACTGCTAGGTTAATACTCTTGGCCCAAGACAACAGGGCAATGGAATGGACTATTACAAAGGTCGCTCGTCAATGTCTGGCTATGGTCTTGGCAGTTGGTTTGCTAAGCTGTTTCGCTCTTTACTACCTCTGGCTAGAAAATATCTTGTACCGGCTGCAACAGATTTTGCATCCTCTATACTATACGATTGGGGCTCTGGCTAGGATTTTAAAAAAAGTGCCACGGAAAATCTTAGGTCCAGTGCGCGAACCCTTGGCGAGAGATTAAAAAAAAATGGAAAAGGTTTAAAAAGGTCGAGAAACAATGCATCACTCATCAGTCTCTACTCAGGTCAGAAACGAAAGACATCACCCCTGTCAAAGAAAAGAAGGAAAAATCCGACACGTACTGTAAACAGTAGTAGAAGAAGAAGAAGCCCCAGGAAGAGAATTGTTAGATCGAAACTAGATTTCTTTTCCTAAGATGTCCTACCTACCGCATAAGGATTCTCAACCTTCAATCACCGCCTCATTGAATCTATTCAATGCTGAAAATGTTGATGTGAGTGTCAAGCATGGATACTATGAACAATTTTATCCTCAACAACCCCTTTCCGATAATATCCACTTTCAAATTTATTCCATGAATACTACTTTATGGACATGTCTTCAACATTTATAGATTTACAAATGAAAGTCCAGAAATCCGATAATACATTGCCAATTCTTGCCGATGGAATATCCTATTAAAACTGTATATTACATAATTTATTTCGTCAAATCAGTGTCTACATCAATGGCACGCTGGTGAGCACAAGCAACAATCTCTCAACTTATACAAGCTATATGCAATTCATGCTGATGACACACAAGTCATACAAGGAATTGAGAGGCACCTCCAATGGATATGAATATATTACTAATACTGATAGTACAGATGCACTTAAAAATGCTACAACTAGTGAATTACATCTAGTTGGAAAAATATATCATGAAATATTTAATATACCCCAATGGCTACCACCCAATGTTAAAGTGTATATAAAACTGACGCTTGCACCCTCCAATTTCATATTGAGAAAAGAACTTGCTGCCAATCCTGATGTAAGTCTCTCCCTCACCTCGGCAATACTTCATGTACGCAAACAACAAGTTATGAGTTCTGTTGCTTTGGCAGTGGAAAAACTGAGAGTCAATGGAAATAATTTTAAACTACTTGTTCCTCATACAATCACCAACCAACGTCATATTGCCATGGGGTCACGCACCTTCACCGACTCATCCTTTATCAATGGCGAAATTCCGTCAAAACTCGCTTTGGCATTTGTAAAAAGCGCTAGTGCAATAGGATCGTGGACTGGATGTCCACATAAATTTGAAATGTTTGGACTTTCATCTCTTGTGTGCAAAGTAAACGGCATCCCACTCTACAATCTATCTTTTGATAAATCCTATAGAACATTGTATGAGTTGACCATGCAAACCCTAGATCATGTTTCGCAACTATTTGAAAATGGTATAACCGAAGAAATGTTTGCTAAAACACATGGTATCATTGTATTGGATTTGTCTGGCACGCAGGATATGAGTATAGTACGTACGGAGAGTGTGCGTTTAGAGTGTACATTTGCCGACATATTGGCTGAGAGTATTGCACTAATCTCGCTAAATCAATATGAAACCTATTGGGAATCACTCCCGAAGGTAGTGTTCTACTAGACTTGGCACCATGAACACCAGTCAAATAATCAATGTATTTAATATGGATCCCTACATGTCCCAGTACAAATCCTATTGTCTGCCCTCGGACTTTCTTGGAAAAATTCAAAGTGCCAACAATACCTTAATTATTGTTAATAGCAGTCCGTCGACTGTGCTGACGGGTCATTGGCTGTGCATCTTTCAAACAATAAAGACGATTGAGTTTTTTGATCCTCTTGGTCTACCCTATACATTCTAAACACCCACATCAGCAACTATATTGGGAGCAGTGGGAAAACTATTATTAAAAATCAGAGGAGAGTGCAGGATGTAACGACTAAAAGCTGTGCCTTCCATGCACTACTATATTTTGTGTTCCGATGTCGCGGCTATACTTACAAGCAGTTTCTCAACATTTATGTAGACAATCCACGCCTGAACGACTTTCTAGTGGAAAATATCCTCTCAGACCTGTATAATATAAATTTCAGTGCCCTAAGAGTAAAATGCTTAAACAATGTTTGTGAATTTGTTTATTAATAAAATGTATATATACAACAATGTCTTTAAATCTTAATTTTAGATTTCTTCTTCTTCGGTATATAGGCAACTGTCGTGAGCCACTAATGTCGGTAAATCATTTGGATTCACTGTATATTGATCTTGATTGACTGCAATGTCAGGGTCACATTTTCTACTGTATAATGTAACTTCACTCTTGTCATATCTCTTTGTATAGTCAATGATACTATTTGCATACATATTATGAAATTCACGAGTTTCAATCTGTCTATTTGAACCAATATCACATACAGTGTTTTCAAATGGTGAATCACATACGGTAACTGCCAAATAAAAATCACTAGGCTTATAGTCATAATAGGCAGTGTCGTCACAACGATGACGTAGAAACCAAATTGTCTTGTTACCCCAGCGGTTGAATCGTAGACCAGATTCTTCCTCCCAGAATAATTTAAATCCACGACGATACCAATCTCGTAGAAATAAACTAAAATCACGTTTGGGATTCTTTCCAATCATAGCGGGGTAAGTATTCTCCCACTGATCACATTTGTCATAGTGACAATTGGAGCATAGATGTCCTCTTGGGTGAGAGTCACAAATCTCTTCAAGACATGAATTACATCCTTTAATTTGTACTGCATAGCCTCTATGTAATTTACAAGGATTACATAATTCACACTTTTCATTATAGTCATCAATAATTGTACAATTCTCACATTGACTCCAACTGCCAAGAGTGTACATGCATAGTGGACATTTATAGAACATTTTTTGGTTTCCGATGTTAACTCTCTCACAGCTAAAACGAAACTGATCGTCCTCGCTCGATAAATACATGGTGGAGGTAAGGTGAGAGGAGTAACTCTTTGACGTCACCTCTTTCGAATGGGGAGCCATCTAAATTGATTTTATGGCAATGTTTTCAAAAGAATATCCACGACATTATTCTGCTTTGTTCCAATTAATATATCAATAAATTGAGTATAAACATTTGAGTCACATCGACAAAGCTTCATACAATAGTCCAATGGGGAAGAATCAGTTTTCATTATATTGTCAAGTGTTTCCCGAGAGAATATTCTGCGTTGCAGAGATAACTCGAGAAAATCATCATCCAAAATCAAATGTTTTTCCATAAACACAAGATTCGATCTAAATCTCTCTTTCTCAAATTTATTCATTTTTCAATCCTTTCACTCTGACTGCTGACTCTAGACTGACCATGAATCGTTAGCCTAACATTCTAACAACAAAAAGAAAGGGAACATTTTCGATTTCGAAACAATTTTATTGGATAATTACAACAATAATACTAAGCATGTACAATTAGCGATACAGTTTATTGTCTTTGATATGTTTCACTAATGCACTTAAAGCACATTGAAGTCTATTCACATGCGCTATATCAACTTTTGCAGCGAAACATAATTGATCCACCATTTTAAATTTGCTCAAGGATATCACATATCTTGCACATACTTCATCCCATTCCAGACAAAGCCGTGATCCTCTCGTGATTTCCACCGCAATGTTTGGTGCTCTTGTATTATTGCTACCAACTCCACTATCAACTTCCAATAGGGTAAACATTCCACTCATCATCAGCACAAATATATCCAGATGAGTAAAGTCAAACTGTTCTTACTCCTTTGAATTCTATTCACAGACTAATAAAAACTATAGCAAAAATCCTTTCCTTATATTCTCTGCAATCCTCTCCCGCTAATATTTCTGGCCCTCTGATTGGCTTAGAAGGAGACACGTGATCCTGTTTCCCGTTATCAGATCAATACATTCTCCCCGCCGAATATGTAAATCAATTTCCCAGAAATTCACTTGTCCTAGTCGATTACGCAATCAATTTCTCGGAAATCCACTTGTCCTAGTCGATTACGCAATCAATTTCTCGGAAATTCACTTCCCCCTCTTGTCCTAGATCAATACATTCCCCACCGATTATGTAAATCACCCCCAGTGTCATTACACCTGGACAAAACAACAACAAATCAATTGACCTTGACCCCATTAGACTTGATCGATAATCCTTGAATAAACTATGTTCGTACAGCGTTATACTAAATTGTAGATGGCAGCACATGTGTTCGTCCCGCGCCTTCCGACCCCTCTCTACTAAGAGCGACTCGCCTCAGTTGTAACCGAAACTCTAAAAAACGGAATTTCAATATCAATAGATACATCAAAAAAATTGAATTTCTATGTTGATTTTAAATATTTAAGTTTCATCAAGTTTAGTCTTACCCATCAAAAGTTAGGAGTCTGAGAATATTTGTCCTATTTTCGAAAAAAGGAGAAAACACCCCCTAAAAGTCATAGAATCTTAATGAAAATCACACCATCAGTTTCAGCGTATCAGAAAACCTTACTGTAGAGGTTTCAAGCTCCTATCTGCAAAAATGTGGAATTTGGTATTTTTTGCTAAAGGAAAGATCACGGATGCGTGTATATTTGTTTGTTTATTGTTTTTTTTTTCCCCAGGGGTGATCGTATCGACCCAGTGGTCCTAGAATGCCCCGAGAGGGCTAATTCAAACGGAAATTAAAAGTCCTAGTGCCTTTTTTAATAAAAAAAAACAATAAAAAAATTGAAAATAGAATCACTTTTTACAAAAAAACTGCATTTTTGATATCTTTTCACACTAAAGTCTTTTCAAAGATATTTGATTTTTGAAACAATCAAAAAGTTCGTGATAACAAACTGTATAGTAAGAGTGACTCGTCTCAATAGTTTTCAGTTCAGAATTTTTTAAGTTATTATGTAAACTGCAAAAATATTTATGGTGTCCCAGCAACAGTTGTAATTTCTTACTTGAAACTATAGAGATAACTGACAATTTTAAAACAAATTTTACTTTATATTTGGTTTAATCAACTCGTTGTGACGTTTTGTTTGCAAAACAAAATTGTATCATACAAATTAATGTCAAACTTGATTAACAAACTCTATAACAACACCACAATTATTGTTGGTGTTGTTTCCCTGACAATCAATATTGCTGCCCTATTTCTGACACAATATCTGCTTGAAGCTCCGTGGCGTTTATCGTTCGGCCTATTTGATTGGTATGTAATTTTGTCGTCATTATCTATCGTCCTTTCTCTTGTTTTAATAGTGGGAGGCTGGTGGAACGAAAAATTTTTTCAGTTGAGTATTTTCCCAATTCTTTTATATAGTGCATTCACTTGCTGTTTTTCATACCAGACGTTCCATCCAAATGTCCGTGGCAAACTAATTGATTTGATAAAAGCTTATCCTAATGATAGTTGGCTTCAACTAGGAACAGTTGGCTTCATTAAGCTTGATCAGTTTCAAGAATATTTCAAATGTTGTGGAGTAAAGAATAGAGAAGAGAAAATAAAAGATAAGATAGTCTTATTTATTGGCGACTCAGCCCATGCTAATGACGAGGATGACTGGTTTGTTCCTTTTGAACGCTTTAATTGCTATTTTGAGGGAGGTCAGGTTACCAGCTCCTGCTGCAAATTTGTCGACCCTGGAATTAGTAGGACCAAGTACAACTGTACAAGGATCCTTTCCCCTTAACTACTTACTCAAAAGGTTGTGATGAAGTCGTGAATGATATCCTACATAGCCATGATAAACAGCAGTTGACTAATTTGATAAGATGGGGTATCTATATTCCCTGGAGTATATTTTTATTGCTAACCTTGATAATTTCGGTCCCTGCAAAATCCGAAGATGATGAATTTGAAAGCGAATCTGGAAGTGATTCTGACTCTGATTAAATAAAAAAAAAAAAGTTTTTTTTTTAACTGAAAGTAAGGAACGACGTTAAAACTTAAAACGAACAGAAATTATTCTGTATATGAAAGGGGCTGTCCCCTCCTCAACGCATCGCTCTTTACGCTCGCTCGCTCACAACTCTATTTTCCTTAAACAATAAAAAACTTTAGCGTAAAGAGCGAGGCGTTGAGGAGGGGACAGCCCCTTTCATATACGGAATAATATCTGTTTTTTTTACTTAATTTTTGAACGTTTTTGAATTAATGAAGGTTTCGATTTTGGCTCACCGTACATGAGTAATTAAAACAAAATTTGCATATTAATTTTTACTTTTATTTGGTTAAATGACGTTCTCGAAACTTGTTTATTTTTATTTACGAATGTTTTTATTAGTAATAAATATACGTAACTTACGAATTAACTTACGTAACGAACTTCTATCTTCATATATTTTTAATATGTATATTTGGGGGTTTTCCCCTACCTTGCTCTTTAAGCTAAAGTTCAAATTTTGTTCCAATTCTTTAAAAATGACCGCTTAATCACAAAGGCTGTTAATAGCTCTTATGAAAGTACTAAAAAATCTTTGGCTTTAAGAGCGAGGCATTGACTAGGGGGTGAACCCAATCATGTACTTAATATTTTCTGTTCGTTTTAAGTTTTGATGTTGCTGCTTACTTTCAGTTGAAAAAACTTGTTTCTTTTATTCAATTTCTGATCTTTTTTTTAAATAATCCTGGGAAATCTGGCGCCCCCTTCATAGCAATGTCCCTTCCCCCATGAAAACTTCCTTCATGGAAAGATCATCCCACATAACCTCCGACCTCCCCCCCCCAACTACCAGAAAAAATCCCCCTGAAAACGTCTGTATACTTCCCAATAACCAATACTATATGTTAACATTGGGTAAAGTTTATAACTTTCAGCTCTCCCCCCGAAGACTTCGGGGGATTAAGTCATCCTAAAAGGCATAGTTATCATATTTTTGACCATGCTGAGCAAAATAGCTATCTCAAAATTTTGATCGGGTTACTTTGGGAAAAAATGAGCGGGCCTAGTTGCCCTCCATTTTTTTTGGTCACTTGAAAATGGCACTAGAACTTTTAATTTCCGTTCCAATGAGCCCTCCTACGATATTCTAGGACCACTGGGTTGATTCGATCACCCCTGGGAAAAAAAAAACAACAAATAAACACGCATCCGTGATCTTTCTTCTTGCAAAAAATGCAAAATTCCACATTTTTGTAGATAGGAGCTTGAAACCTCTACAGTAGGGTTCTCTGATACGCTGAATATGATGGCGTGATTTTCATTAAGGTTGTATAGCTTTTAGGGGGTCTTTCCTCCTTTTTTCGAAAATCAGCCAAATTTTCTCAGGTCAATCAACTTTTGATGTGTAAGAACAAACTTGATGAAACTTATATATTTGAAATCAGCGCTAAAATCTGATTCTTTTGATGTATCTATTGGTATCAAAATCCTGTTTTTAGAGTTTCGGTTACTATTGAGCCGTTTCGCTCCTTACTTACAGTTAATTACCACGAACTGTTTGATTATATTTTGTGGTACTCACGACATTGCTCTCTGTGGAAAATTGCTCCCTTTTTCTAGAGTCTCGGTTACCATTGAGCCGGGTCGGCTTACTTACAGTTCGTTACCATGAACTGTTTGATAAGGTTGATTAGGCAATTTCTTGTTGTGTGTATACTTGAAAGCTGACAGCACATCTTTATAAGCGAGCAATAATTGTGTATGTATGTATTTTTTTTTAAAGTAATTCCAAATTTTTTCAGGAAAATTGGCATCCTGGGATGTTCTGACCTAAAAAAAAAAACGATCTAGATAGGCCATAAGTTTGAGAAAACTCGTTAAGAGCCCTAATTTTGGAAAAAAAATATTCATGTCAGTGACGTCATTTTGTATAAATTAGTATTGCAATGACGTTGTCACACTTGTGTAAAAAAAATCGAAGATTTTCACGCATGGAGAAGTTAATATTAAATTGCTTAAAGAGCAAAAAAATAGTAATTGCAAAAATATTTGTATATATTTTAACAAAGGATGACAACAATTCAAAAACCTTAAAAAAGAAAAGCAAAAGTATCAGGCTTAGTAGACAATAGGTGTAAGAAATCAGACTTGCTTCAGTAATCAAATATCTTTAGAAAAATTGCAGTATGAAAAGAAATTAAATTACTTAAAGAGAAAAAACTGGTAATTGTAAAAATATCTGTATATTCTAACAAGGGATTACCTCAATTCAAAAACCTTAAAAAAAACCAAAAGTGTGAAACTTAGTAGACAATCGGCGTTAGAAATCGGACTTGCTTCAATAACCAAATATCTTTGAAAAAACTTCTGCATAAACAGACATATCAGTATGAAAAACTTATCTAGAGGTATACCCAAAAAATTTACAAGTGTTATAAATGATAATTCGTTGGAAGAAAAATATCCTCAAAAAGACACAATCACTGGATGTGTCAACTATGCTGAACAAAGTAGATGTGCAAAAATTGTGATTGGATGTGTTTTGGGAAATAATGGGTGTGAGGGGAACTGGTTGCCCTCCAGCCACTCTTTACTCTTTTTTTTTATTAAAAAATACTCTATTACAAAAAATTATTTTTATAAAAATATATATATTTTGAACGCTTTCTTGGGATAGTGTTTCATTTTCTTTTCACGTAGCCTACTTGTTTTGTCTGTGTCTATGATATTGTACCTGGAGATAGCAGCCGATTGCACCTCGCTCTTTCCATCAAGTATCGAGGAGTCAAATTTGCTTCGTCCATACTTCCTTTCCATTACTTCCACTCTTTACTCTTAAAAAGTCCACTAGAATTTTTAGTTTCAATATATGCCCCAGGGGCATAGCTTACAGCCCTTGCCCCAGGCTCTGGTGGCTTGTGTCAACCCTGGGGGCATTGTTATATGATTTTTGGACTATTTTGTACGAAATGACTATTTCAAAATACCAATAGGATGTATTTGGGGAAAAGGGGCGTGGGGTTTTGGGGCTAGTTGCCCTCAAAACTTCAATAGGATGTATTTGGGGAAAAGGGGCATGGGGATTTGGGGCTAGTTGCCCTCTGATCGCTTTTGACCCTTAAAAGGGTAATAGAACTTCCCATTTCCAATCGAATGAGTCTTTTCCGAATTTTATACAATAACCCCTTCTATAAAAACCTTATGTGTTAACAATGGGCAACTAGTATAGCTGATTGCCCTTGCCCTGAGGGCTGAAGAGGGGGGGTTAATATCTCCAAAGACATAATTACTGGACCTTTCAATTATGCTGAAAAAAATGGATATCTCAAAATTTTGATCAGATATGTTTCGGAAAATGAGGGGTTTTGGGGGTAGGGGTTGTGGTACTGGTTATCCTTCAATAACTTTTGATCTCTTAAAAAGAACACTAGAGCTTTTAGTTTCCAATCGAATGAGTTCCTTTCGAGGTTTCTACGACAACTCCTTTCATACGAAGTCCCTTGATAAAAAAAAAAAAAATACACTGTGCCCACATTGCTCTTTACTTAAGCAGCGCTATTACGCCACCGTTCCATCGCCCTGAGATAGAGGAGAAGGAAGAAAGAAAAAGTAACAAAGAGAGAGGGAAAGAGAGATATAATGGAGAAAAAGATGGGAGAAAAACTAATTTCAGATGAACCTTATTGTAATTGATAAATTTCATAGATAACATGGTGCTTCAGAAGAAATTGAACAGTTTATTTCAACTTCTAATTTCTTTTCGTTAGCCTGGAGATAGAACATGCCAGCCAGTTATCGGCTGGAGATAAAAGGCGGTTGCGGGTCCAAAAAGGGTCCGTTAAGTGGTTGCAAACCTCAGATTTTAAGGCAAAAAATCCATTCCATTGACTCATTTCATTCCATTCCTAAAAAGAAAATACTAATTATAAATTAAGAAAACAGAGGATAATGAGATAAGCAACTAAGATTGAAACCAAAATGAGAAGCTTGAACGTTTTTTCACTAAATTTTCACAAAAAAACTTTTTTACCTAAGAATACGAGAATTATTTTATATTATATACAAACTCATAATACTTCGTTCTTTTTATGTGTTTTTATCATCTTTGCGTTTTTGACGAATGAATATTAGACGAATTTTATGAATAGGTTTTTTTTTTAAGCCCTTGGATCCTTGATGTCTTCATCTAAAAAATTTGCCTTATTTAAAATTTTGTTGTGTCTTTTAAATATTTTAAATATTACACATACTACTACTTCTGCTATGACTACTAGCCTAATACTAACAACTTACAGCAGTATCAAGCTATAAGAGACAAACACAGCAGGCACGCT